>QANU01001262.1:0-48216 GCA_003254905.1 Nissolia schottii
AAAAAAAAAACAACAAATAAAAACACCCAAAAATCAAGCAATAATAACCCATATTCCATGTTTTGACTGACCTGCGAGATATACAACACTAATTTCTAATTTGCTTTAATTAAAATTTATTAAGAGTTTATCAATCAAGTATCTCTGTAAAGTTGATTTGCTTCAAAATAAAAACAAATTCCTTGTTTTTTAACATAATCAAACTCAAACAACAAACTTAAAAATCAGCCAAAATTAAATGAAAAAGAGAAAGGAGGAGAATAACTAAGCACCACCGCTGCTACTGGTTAGAAATTGTTACTAGTTGAGGCTAAAACCAAAGACAAACCCTAAGTTTGGTTAAAAATCTTAGATTTGCTTTTCGGTCACATATGCTTCGATTTTCTTAGGGCTACTGAAGAGCTTCCCAAGCAAATCTTATGAGCTAAAGATTATGAGTTTTGAGTGAAAATCAAGTGAAAAATGGTGAGAAAACCGCATGCTCACTCATCAATAAGCCCAGAAACGATGATGGAATTAACGACGAGGCATTCAAGATCTTGATGGGCTCTCTATCGAGACAGAATGGAGGCGATGTTGGTTGGGCGGTGGAGCAAAGATAGCGGAGGACGATGGCTAATAGAAGAGCTTGGGAATGGGAGATGCTAGGGTGGCAGAGGACACAACGAAGAGAAAGAATGAGAGGGTGTGATGGTAAATTAAATACTGTAAATAATTGGTTACTGATTGAACTATGTGTGTACAAATTTGGTGCATTTTTACTATAAAAAATTACTATGATTTTAGACCAATAGATGAACATCATGTTGTAATTAATGGTGGATACAATAGTTGTATAGTAGAAAAAATGAGAGTATATTGAAAGTTTGCCTGTAAAGGGTTTGAAACACAACCCCACATAAAAGCAAGATTTCTATAACTTCAGCCAAAAAATTATTAAAACATAGTTAAGCCAAAAAATCATTCTTATACAATTTCGGGTTAGGAAATTGGGGTCCGAGTAGAAGAAGAGTAGCCGTGCAACTCTAACGCACAGCAAAAGCGAATCACATCAGACAGAAGAAACAATGAATCAGATGGGCACGGGGCTCCGTGTCTCTGCTTCCGCCGTGGCGGCGGCGGCACGGGGAGGAGCAGGGCATAGGAACATGTCGACGGTGTCGAAAGCGGTGGCGGAAATCAGCGGGATGAGCAAGACCAGGAAAGCTTCAAGCGAGCTCTGCAAGTTCATGAACATCCCTCATCAATCTCGCTCCGAGATCGCTTTGATCATCTCCAAGTTCATCAAGCTCTACAATGCCAGGGTTTCCATCCCCATCCTTCTCTCTTGTTTTTTATAATGTTATAACTTCTGTTTCGTTATGGCGACCCTGCACACCAAGTGTTTGATGAATGTTCTCACTCTACATATATCCCATTCTATCCAACCTTATCGTTCTCTAATCTGTTTTTATTGCAAATGGATTGTTGGCTGTGCTGTTTGTTTTGTAATGTTGGACTTTTGCAGTTTGCAACTCAATCAAGATTTCGCATTCCATGTTTCAATCTCTAGAATTAGTCATCAATCTCGAAATTGGTTGACCAAGCTTTTAAGGCTTGCGTAATAGCTTATTTTGAGGATATATTCAATCCTATTCTAAAGAATCTCAGGAAGTATAAACTAGTTCAAACACTCGAGTGCATTATATGATTACTGCTGCTGTGCTATTCTTAAACTGATATTTTATGGGGAAAACTTGCTTGATGTTGGATTGAATTTGCAGTAATCTGTAGAAAGATGTTAATTGTTTGTATTGAAACTTTTTGATAGAGTGGAATCAAGCACAACTGTATCCGGACTATGTTATAAAATTGGCTGGTCCCAAAAGCACATCCATAGCAACTCAACATTGAGCAACCATTTGGTTTAGGTTTATAGTTTTCTTTTGATTGTGTTCTCTCTGAGTATTGAGTGTTGCGTGTTTATACCGGTGAGAAAATGTTGTGAGGTATTTTAGGTGTACTTGGATTTGGGTTTGAATGGAGTGTGACCTCCTTTTGTGTCTCCATCATATTTCTTTAGTGAAATATTTGTTTGTCGCCTTTGCCCATCGGCTTTAAGCTGGATCGTGCTAATTCTTTGTGCCACTTTTGTCTTACGCTTCCGCTTATCTATTGTGCTATTCTGGGCCTTTGAATTTTATAACATACTATTGGCTTGTTGAAAATCTATTTCAGATTTAAGGCATATTTGATTATTTTATTACATCTTTGTTCTGATCGTGGAAGTTCCATCATTTATATCTTTATTCATTATACTTGAGCAATGTTATTGCCACTCTCACTTGATAATGATCTATGCTGCCCTGCAGAGTCCTGGTATTAAAAAAGACAAGATTTGGGAGCAGAATTTGAATACATTGTTACGTGGCAAAAATAGTATTGGTTTTCCTGAGGTTGCCAGAATCCTGTCGCCAGAATTCAGTGCAGGTGCAATTAATGTCAAGGAAAGTAAGGTGGATTCTGTCGCGGACAACACAAAGGGGAAAGCCTCACAAAAGAAAGGAAAATCATCAAAGAAGTAGGACTCACCACATGGTTTTACTATCTTCTAGGACCCAAGTTAGATATGTTAAACTTTATTATGTGTTTGCTTGATTTGCACGATAATATGATGAGAGAATTCCAATGACAAATTGTGGGTTTGACTATTGACACTAGTTTGGCTATTCTTCTATTTTGATATACTGGTTTGGTTCTTGTGATTTTGTCCTTTAAAATAATATCAGTCCTCCTTCAGAACTTGTTTGGCTACACCAAAAGAGATGGTATATTGCTTCAATATTTGTTCAAGTGAGGTATGGGAGATTCTAGTGTGAGAGGCTTCACAAGTATTTGACTATGATGTTATAATTGTAAAAGATAACAACTACGAAATACATTATCTTATGCATATATCAGTTTGCATTCGCTCAAGTCCATTCCTTTTAGGCCTCTTGGCGTATCTCTTTTACAATGGTAGGCTCTTTACGTTAGCACCCTGTATTATGGATGTACTTGGTTTATTGAAATTGCATTAGTCGGCTTCTAGTTACTCAAGCATCATTTTTTGGTTGAGTGAGGAGGTGGTTTGAAGAACAATAGTCAATAACCTGATCTTGATCATTTTGTCTTGACTAACCAACAAGTGTTCATTTAATTGGTAAGACTAAATTTGAAACCCAAAAAAATAAATTTGGCAGTCTCGGTTTCCATTCATACATAGGTTTAATATCTTAGATGTAGGCAATTTTCACAATCATTTTCAGTCCTCACTAGCCTGGTTCAAGAGGTTACCTATTTGAAGTCACTTATAGTCACTAGTCATAAAATAGCTACCCTCAGAACCTGCTTTCCACACAAAACAGTCATCAATGGAATCATGTAGGCAAACACTGGTCAAGTTTATGTTTAACAGCCTCAATAAGAAGGGTCAAAAGAAGGCCAAAATTTCAAGATCCAGCATTCTAAACACCACAAACCATCATCTATCATATATATATATATATATATGAACATATGACACTAACCATCAAAGAGAGTCATCCTCTAATCAGTTATCAAATCAGAGTGAGACATGACCTTTACTCACATGGAAAACATAACCATGTCAATAAACTTCAAAAGCCGGGTAAATAACCCGATAACAATTGAGATGTATTTGTATATTATAAAGGACAAAAATTTTTGTGAGATTTCTCCATTTATCCTTTAAAGTGAAGAATTTAGATCTTTCCATCCACATATTTATAAAAGAGCATATGGGTTAAAGGTTTTTTATAAGGTCATAAAAGCTCCAAAACTAACTTCTCCACCACAATAATATTCATAGTAGGAGCCTTACAAATTTCCAAACCCTCATTGTATTCCAATTAACTAGATACACATAAATCTTTAAACAATCCTGACAACATCATCACACATTTTAAATATTATCATCGGGGAGCTAATGACTATCTATATTTTCTAGTAATTATTTTGGCACTAATCACCTTTTTGCCCCTTCTCGTACGTTGCAGTAAAAATTAATTGTTCGTAAAATTTCGCACTAAAATAAAAGAAGCGGGAAACAGAGGAGAAGAAAGAAAAAGTAATTGTATATTCCAAATTTCCAAATTATATACACAGAGTAATTGCAAGCGTCCGGTTCCAAACAAACTCAAATAAAACAAATCAACGTCTAAGACAGCCCGGTACGATCAACTTCCAATGAAATTCCGCCACGTCATCCCTAATTCCAAGCACTAATAGTCGCAGAGGTGGGAAAGTGAACCCAAAAGTCAAAACCCAAAAACAACCACTGTTCGGACTACGCTGCTCACTAGGGTTTTCAAAAAATTTCAAACCGAAACAAAAAAACGGTTTTCGTATAGCGATCATGGCACCAGCTAGGGTTTTCGGCCGGTTCGCCGGGAGAGCGTTCATGGCGGCGGCGAAGGGAGGATCCGCGGCGGCGAAGAAGGCAGCGTCAGGTGGAGCCACCGCGACCGAGACGGCGGCGAAGAAGGCGGCGCCTAGTAGGGCTCGTACCAATGCTGGGATACAGAAGGTGGTGCCGGTGTCTTCCGAGCTCGGAACCTTCCTCGGCGCTTCTGAGGTCTCCCGAACCGACGCCGTGAAGAGAGTTTGGGAATACATCAAGCTGCAAAACCTTCAGGTTTTCGTGTTTCTCTTCTTTACGTTTTCTAGCGTTTTCGCTCAATGATGATGTTTCCGTTTGCGATCTTCGTGGTTTTTTCCCCGTTTTTTCTCTGATTCATGCTTGAAATTATTCATTGTTTTTTGTTTGACTGGATCGTCGTTTTTTTTTCTGTCCTAATCACAGTAATTCGTGCTGCTGATTGAGTTGTGGCTCAATGTTAGGGTTTAATGTTAGGGTTTGCTACTGGTCAAACTTGCTTTGACTTTGAATATGTGGTTGTGCTTGTTAAGATGTCGATGATCGTTTGGTCCTTGTGTTCTATCCTTGTGCTAGTAAGTAGATTTGAAGAAAGTAGAAACAAATGCAAATACACTTGGTATGAAGTTACTTGAACTTCAATGCCAGTTGTGTTGTGCTTTTTACTTTTTGCCCCTTTAGTTTTGTTGCATTAGCAAGTCATAATTCACACTACTCTCTTAGCTATGATTTATTTTGCGATATGATGGTTAAGTAATGATAAGCTAAGCTTGGATTTTGAAGGCTAGTAATGCGTGGCTTTTTATTGTAAGCAGATTTTTGGGATTCTGATGTTTGATTCTTAGGTTTGAGATGTTTTCTTCTTTGGTTCAATTGGGTCCTGCTTGTAATAACTAATAAGCTTTAAATAATTGTTGCCCAATTTTTTTTCCCTCATGTTTATGCTGGCATTTTCTCCAGTGTGTGTTTTCCCATCTTTTTTCTCCTTAAATTTTGGTGAATAGGGGTTAGCAGAAGCTTTCATGATATTGGTTATAGAAGCAGAATAATTCATCTTGGATTGAAACCTACTCTTGTTGTCTGCCATTTTTGTTTTTTGGCTGGTATCTACAATGGCATTATAGGGCTATTCTTTTGCAGAATCCTACCAATAAGAAGGAGATCTTTTGTGATGAGAAGTTGAAGGCTATTTTTGATGGTAAAGATAAAGTAGGGTTCACGGAGATTGCAAGATTGCTGGCTAACCATTTTGTGAAATCAGGCTGATATTTTGCTTTGGTGGACTCTTCACGATGATGGTAATGATGATGGTAACTTGATCTAGTACATTAAGTAGGTCTTTTGATTTTCTTGGTCATTTGATCTTCAAGTACATGGTTTGTGACCAACCGCTAAAGAAACTTTGATATTTGTAATATCAGACTTTTGGGTTTCAACATGGTGTTATTTTGTCTTCTCGCTTTCTGCTTTCTCATTGTTAAGATTCTACATTTATATATGCTTTATATTTCCAAGCCATCTGTGTTCATCACTTCATTTTAGTCCGTTGTTTCTTGCTCTGCCACGCTAAATTGATTTTTTAAGAATAGCCGTCCATAATGGATATATGTATGTTTTGTATCAAGATGAAATATAACTTGTATTATTTGCTCAATATTACAGTTAACTTCATTAAACACACTTAAGCTTCTTCTCGTCCTTTTATTCAAAATTCATATGAATAGTAATTAATGTAAGGATACAGTTGAATTTGTGAATTTGGGGATAGATCTTAGGTTTAGTTGCTTGTAGACCAAATATATAAAAGAATGATATTTATTTGTGTCAATATTTGGCTTTTTTTTAACTCAAGAATTTCTCTTTTTTATGCTAGAATTTATCGCTTGATTGTTGATTGCAATATAGCTTGCCCTTTCATTTTTCAATTCTCTTTTTGCTATGTCATTCTAGGAGTGGCTTTTTTCTTCTCCCGTAAACTCAGACGAGATTGGCTTGGCATTTGCAGTAGAGGCAATTATTTTTTTATTTTTTGTAGTTGATTGATGGGCTCGAACTTCCAGAATGGCAGGGGGCAAAAGGAGTTAGGTCCCAAACCTAGTATGGAAAGGCTTAGGCCCCAAACCCTCCCCGTGGAAATCTTGCCATCAAGGCGTGGGGGAGGACCGAAGGCTACATTCAAAAGAGATAGAGACAATTTTTTTTATTTTTTATTTTTTATCTTTTTAGGTTTTAATTTTGTNCACCGACCAAGCTTCGATTCAGCTACTCGAGATTCTCTTCACAGACCTCTCCCTTGACGAATTTCACTATTTCTGCAGATGTTCCAGCCTTTACCCCAGCATTGCTCGTGATCACCAGAGCGTACGTTCTGTCGTCTCGCTGTTTGAGGAAGGGTCGAATGTTTCTTCCTTAAGTCTTCCCTGCTACCTTTAGCGTCTCTTCATTCTTATGGGTCCTTTCTGTTGTACCTTGTGAATCCCATGGAGATTTTACAATGTTTAATTGTTGAGCCATGCAGCCTCTCCATGGATTTCATTGTTTCCTCCTCCTTCTTGTATCGCATGAAATCAAAGTGGTTGTCATTTGTTTTCCTCTTCTTCTTGGACAAGTAGGCACCATGTCCCCATAATACTTGAAAAGAAGCTGTAGCCAATCTAGTGTCATTGCTTTGGGTAGATCATCGATGAACAATGTTGTTACCTGCCTCCTTTCTCCACCTGTATGGAAGGCATTCTTGTAGCTGAGACCTCTTCTTGCCAAACCAAATCAATTCCTAACCCTAATAGACTCTTTCTCTCTCTCTCTCTCTCTTCCTCTCTCATCACTCTTTTACAGGAGCATTGGATAAATAGTAGAATGAGAGGGTGAGTAATTTGATGAATAGAGAGTGGTTGAAATTCAGTTCTGCTACATGTACACCCAATAATGATACACCATACATACACCAGTATAATAATATAGTGGGTCCCATCAACTAACCGTCTGTGTCACTCTCTCTCTCTCCCACTCTCAACACGCGCGCGTGGACACACTCTCCATACAAAACATTTCCGCTTCCAAAAATAAAGATTGCCAAAAACGCAAAACTGTTCATCTTCCCCTCAGTCTCTTAACTCTCTTTGTTCTCTTCGATCTCGTCGTCTCTCTTTGCTCTGAGCAAAACTTCGTCCAAAGAAAGCAACAGAAGAAGAAAAAAAGACAACGAAGCTTGATTTTTTTGCATGTAACCAATACGCATTTTTGTAAATACTTCCAGTAAATATATGAAAATTAACTTCGTTTTGCCATATTAATGTGACTGTTGATGACTTACAAATTTTGCTAGAATTGCAAGCCTTGTGTTGAATATGATCTGTGACTTGTGGATAATGTTTGCACATACGCCCACTTAATGTTTGCACATATGCCCGCTTAAAGTTTGTACTATATCAGATTCTGCATTTTTATACATTTGTGACACATAAATAATGATTATATCACACAATATTTTATGGATTATTTGTTGAAAGGTTGAGAATGTGCCAAAATGCACATCCTTATTCTTAAAAATAAAGACATTTTTGTATCTGTGGATAATGTTTGCACATACGCCCACTTAATGTTTGCACATATGTCCACTTAAGTTTGTACTATATCAGATTCTGCATTTTTATGCATTTGTGACACACAAATAATTAATGATTATATCACACCATCTAATATTTAACCATTATAGTAAATAAAAATTCAATTTGTGCCAAAAAAATGTTTATAATGTTTTATGGATTATTTGTTAAAAGGTTGAGAATGTGCCAAAATGCTCATCCTTCTTCCTAAAAACAAAGACATTTTTCTGTGTCTGTGGATAATGTTTGCACATACGCCCACTTAATGTTTGCACATATGGCCACTTAAAGTTTGTACTATATCAGATTCTGCATTTTTATCCATTTGTGACACACAAATAATGATTATATCACACCATCTAATATTTAATCATTATAGTAAATAAAAATTCAATTTGTGTCAAAAAATGTTTATAATATTTTTATGGATTATTTGTTGAAATGTTGAGAATGTGCGAAAATTCACATCCTTATTCTTAAAAATAAAGACATTTTTGTATCTGTGGATAATGTTTGCACATACGCCCACTTAATGTTTGCACATATGTCCACTTAAGTTTGTACTATATCAGATTCTGCATTTTTATGCATTTGTGACACACAAATAATTAATGATTATATCACACCATCTAATATTTAACCATTATAGTAAATAAAAATTCAATTTGTGCCAAAAAAATGTTTATAATGTTTTATGGATTATTTGTTAAAAGGTTGAGAATGTGCCAAAATGTTCATCCTTCTTCCTAAAAACAAAGACATTTTTCTGTGTCTGTGGATAATGTTTGCACATACGCCCACTTAATGTTTGCACATATGGCCACTTAAAGTTTGTACTATATCAGATTCTGCATTTTTATCCATTTGTGACACACAAATAATGATTATATCACACCATCTAATATTTAATCATTATAGTAAATAAAAATTCAATTTGTGTCAAAAAATGTTTATAATGTTTTATGGATTATTTGTTAAAAGGTTGAGAATATGCCAAAATACCCATCCTTCTTCCTAAAAACAAAGACATTTTTCTGTATCTGTGGATAATGTTTACACATACGCCCACTTAATGTTTGCACATATGGCCACTTAAAGTTTGTACTATACCAGATTCTACATTTTTATGCATTTGTGACACACAAATAATTATATCACACAATCTAATATTTAATCATATAGTAAATAAAAATTCAATTTGTGTCAAAAAATTAGTGTTTTATGGATTATTTGCTGAAATGCTGAGAATGTGCCAAAATGCACATCATCTCCCTCAACAAAAACATTTATGTGGCCCTGTGGATAATGTTTGCACCTATGTCCATTTAATGTTTGCGTTTATGCCCATATAAAGTCTGTACATTTTATTTTCTGTGTTATAAAACTTCAAAACACTTACAGCAACGTCACCAAATCAAAAACTCTCCATGAAATTCATCAAAAAATGATGAAAAATTGCCACAGATTCTTGTATTGTCATTTTCGATCACTAACCAAATGAGATTACGATTGTATATGCTTTGATTGTGGAATTGCACTCGCGACTTTGATTTCCATGGAGGATTATGGTTTACATGGAGCTCGCATTTTGGTTCAGAGGTGGTTATGGAAGATTTTGAATTCTATGGAGCTAGCGTTTTTGTTTCAGAGATGGAAGATGCTGTTGCGATATGGTTGAGAAACCATTACGTATCAGATTCTGTTGCAATTGGAGTGCGCGTGGAATTACGTATTTTCTAAATACGGAAAGTCTACTGTATTCCGTATTAATAAACAGTGAAACTGTATAAAACGGTGGTGTATGTACAAGTGTATAGATATTGGGTATACATGAAGCCTTTTTGGGTTGAAATTTTTTTTGTGCTCCTCACTAAATGTTTTTGTGATAGTGTTTAGGGTATTTGAGTATTTTGATGTAAAAATAGAATTTTTTTAATTTTGGACATAAACATTTCATTGACAAGAGAAAAATTTGTTTTCGTCTTGTTTGGCTGTGATCCGAAAATTTATCTCATACTTTTACTAGTGTAGCAAACACAGCCTTTATATAAAAGATTAAAAGTGGAGCTGGATAATAATTTAGTAAAAGCTTTGTAATTAATAATTACTAGAATAGCATTCGTATATTGCACAAAATTATTTTAAATATGAGAGCATGTTAAAATATAAAGTAGATAATATATATTTAGTGGATCTAATGGAGAAAGTGTAGTGAAATCAACTTTAATGAAAATTAGAATGGAGAAAATTTTCGGTAGGAGACTTCTACCTCCTTTAAGGGATCTCAGTCAAGTTGAGCTGAGTAAGTCAGATTCTTAATGGTAGGATCAGAATGTTGATAGTTCAATTAAGGCAAAAGAAAAAAACTTTGGTGGATTTTTTTTTATAAAAGTACGTAATGGTAAAAAAAAAAAACCCAGACATTTAGATGATATAGATAAAATGTAAACAAAAGATTAACATCTAAAATAGAATTTGAGCAACATGCCGCGGAAGACTCACAAAAATGGCAAGTTAGACATGTTTTTCATCTATGCTCCATTCTTTTTCTTTCTCTTAANGCTATTGTCAAGACTAAATTGTAAAACTTCGAAAACAATATTTAAATTAAAGTGAGTAACTGACCTCATTAGGGTCTGTGTGGGCAATGATAGCATTCAAGGGGTCATCTCTTTTCAATCTGCTCTCTTCATTAGGCATTATAGCATCCTTCAAGGGACATTCACGATCACCACTTTGGTGACCAAAGGTCCCACATCTTAAACATTTTACATTGCGGACCTCAACTCCAAAAGGTTTCACCCTACCAGCAACTCCTGTTTCCAGCCTAAAAACCATTCAGTTACTACAAGTACAACGAAATAGGTCGATAGAAATCAATGGTGTCCTCACAGCAGCAATTTAAACACAATGCACCATGTCAAAAGGTATAGCACGGAGTTTGGTGTTCTGTAATTCAATAATAAAGTTACAAACTGGGGCATGCCAATCAGACAGAATTTTATCAATCTGTCAAGTGTCAACTACCAACAAAGCAATCAAGGATGCACTTGTTAGCTGTTACTGCAGATTCCCGTGATGTAACCATTATTACAGAAAGGCAGTATAACTTACAAGGTGAAAGTTCCTCACGAGGATACAATAAAGAGCCGACTAACATAAATAACAAAATCAAATACAGAAAATAAAGCTAAATTACATACTTTGGGGCATTTTTCAGAACTTCGAATTCTTCTTCAGTCGGTAGAGCGCGCCCAAAAACATCTCTTGGCCTTGGTTTCTTCTTCTTTTCGGCCAAATGGCCTTCCCCAGGCAAGGAACTCAGTGGTCTACAGAACAAGCAAAACAACGCATTAACTAACAAATCCAACCCCCCCCCACCCCCCCAAAAACTGAAAACCCCAATTTTTACACTCATCTCACTATCATAAAACAAACAAGAACAATGCAGAGAGAGTGTTACATTGAAGAGGAGCGTCCGCCATCATTTGGTTCTTGAGTCCCCTTACTGAGCTCCTCTTGTCTCTTCTCTTCAGCCAACTCCGCAGCTTTTGCACTCTCAGCATTGTAGCCAGGAGGACGAACATACATAAAGCTAACAGCTTGCATCAACTCCACCTACACACACTTAGAATTCAGTGCTCCTAACCCCAAAAGCTAAAGCTAGTTGATGGAGCGTGTGACTAAAATTACCATATCACTAAGCAACGTGTGATTAAACAGACACTCCATTAACAAAACATGAACGAGAATCAACAAGAAACAGAAAACAAATTGCGATCAATTAAAGGAAAAGGGGAAATAAGAAGAGGGTAGGGTTAAAAAAGGGACCTTTTCTTTCTCCTTCTTGGAGATGAGGGCGGTCTGGCGGTAGAACTCTTGCTCCTGGGCGTACTCGCGGGCGACCTCGTCGGCGCGGCGCTCGCGGTGGGCGTGGGTCTGCTCGGCGATCCACTTGCGGCGCTGGTTTGGGTAAGAGAGAGGGTGCCATGGCTTCTGGTTCAGGTACGAGTGGCTCCACGCCGTCCCCGATTTCGTCTTGTAGTCGACCTCGCCGCCCTTGCCGTCGGAGAACCTCTTACTCAGCCTTATGCCTCCTCCTTCCTCCCCCTCCATCTTCTCCTTCTCCCTATCTCTCTCCTCGATTATGGGTTAATTACTTGATTGGAAGAAACGCGGTGTCGTTTTTCGTTTTTTATTTCTAAATTATCGGAATACTCAGCTTTATAAGTAGTAAATCATCATTTTCATCTCCAACACAACAACCAATCAAATTCATCTTTAGTTAAATTAGTACCTAAAGTTTAATTAAGTTGGTGCTTGGGATTAGTTTTCACAAAAAAAAAAAAAAGACTTTATCATTGATTAATTGTGTTACCGAATCACATTTAATTTAATGGTGCTTCAAAAATATTATCAACCACTTATCTCTTAGTTTTTATATATTTTTAAATACTATAAATTAAAATGATTAATTAATAATATTTTTAGAATACGTATTAAATGTGTTCCATACATAAGCATACAAAAATTTCGCATTATCATTAGCTTCTAATTAACTATAAAGTTAGAGAAATGTTTTCAGGCTCATAAAGCACATTTAATATATGCTTTATGAACATTATCAACCATTAATTTAAATTTAGAGTATCTAAACAATATACAAAAGTTAGAAATTAATGGTTAATCCTATTATAAAAAATTCAACTAATCTAACTAAACTTGACTTAGGCTTTTGTTTTTTTTAACGAGAAAATAAGGATTTCATTAGAGCATTCAAATGACACTTACAAATTAAACATAATACATCAGATCTAACATTAATAAAGTATGAATACACTCTTCATTTTGAATTAATCGAAAATCTGTAGTTTTAATCCTTACCTAAAGACTATTAATGTCTAAGCATCTTTCATATTGAAGACCAACACTACTAGTATCTAGTGCTGCACTTTAAAAAATGCATTACACTTCATTTCTTCTTCATCTATAAAATTCTTATAAACAAAATATCATAATAAGAAACAAAAATAAGCATTAAGAAAAACACCACAAAGAGAGAAAAAACAACATATGATTATTAATTAAGCCTGCCATTTTTCTTTCTTTCTTTGTAATAGCAGGTTTTGGTTGGGTGACTTTAATTTCTTAAGGTAGGTGTTTTTGAAAAATTAGAGCGGAGTAATCTTTAAATAAGTTTGGAGTTATTGTTTTTGTTAAAAACCTATAAAAATTGATAGGAAGTTTTTTTTAAAAACCATTATAAAATTGTAATTAATTTATTTTTATTGAATTAGTTTGAATAGTATTTATGAGGTCTTAAGTTTAAATCTCATTGTAGTTAGTATAATTTTTAAAATATAAAAAGAAGGTCTCACATACATCTGCCCCAAAAAAAAAGTCTCTCATAATACTAATAAATAAAGCAAATACAAAAGTTAACCACTTTTAGTCTCTATTAATTGTATTCTGGTCGTTTTTCAAGTCCAAAATTAATAATCTATACATTTTTTTTATTTAAGTATGGAATTAATTTACGCTACTATAGAATGTCATTGAAGCACTTTAACTGTTGTTTTGGTCATAATTATTTTAATCCTATATTTTTTTTATTACAAGTTTACATTCTCAATGTATAATAATGGTAACTCATGTAACTAAAAAAAAAATCTGCACAACGATTATTTCCATCAATTTTTCAAGGCCCTATACTCATTTTGACATTCCGCGTTTCATTTTCTTCAAAAGCAGTTATTTTTAAACCCATCTATTTCAATTGTTGAAAATTTATGTGTATATATATATATATATATATATATATATATATATTTTATTCCTTCGCTATTCAAATTTTTATCAAGATACTGATGCTTCATTGTATTTGAACAATTACGATTCAATCACAAATTTAAAACAATAAATAATTTGAGTTAATGAGACACTTGATAAAATTTTAAATACTATGAAATCGATACTCTTGAAGTTTATAGATATACCAAAATAAACTCCTATATATATTTACATAAAACAAATTAATTATGACCGGGCAAGCACAAAGTGCCTGCGACTCCTCTAGTAATGATAAAATTTAAGGTTTTTTATTTAATTCAATTGTTATTATTTATTAAAAATTTAATTATATATAGCATGGGACCTTTACTGTTAACAAGAGGTTACTGTAAAACTTGCATGAAACTCGTTAACTAGCGTAAACATCTTTAACTCGCCTAAGTCATATGATTTGCGTTGGAGAAAATATTGACTAATTATGCGGTAGTTGTCAAGGCTACTTGAGAAAAAACTCAAGACTTGGGAATTAAAGAATGTTTGACAAGACATCTCTTTTTTTCTTGAATTTAGATGATACGCACCACTAAATAGTTTGTTTTTTTTTCTTCCAAGAGTGGTCATTAAAACTGTTAAAATGAGTCTAGTCTGTGAGCTCACCCCGTTTACCCAATTAAATGGGTGGAAAATACATACAAAAAATAAGCCAGTAAAAATTTGAAAAACCGTAAGTTTGTGAATTTTTTTTTTAAATCAAAAGCTTTTGGGCTTTTGACACTTGGTAGATCCAAATTGTTATTTTTTAAAAATTAAGTTAATAAAATTACACGACAATTGATACCTCAAGTTCAAATTGAAGCCCAAATTGAAGTTTTAGATCTTAATCTTAATCCCAAATTGCAAAATAAATTGCTACGTTGTTTTAGTTATAATTAAAATATTTTTTAGATATTTTAAAACTTGTTGCACATCGCTCGAATTTAGACTATAGGTATTAATTAAATACATTCTCTTGTTATCTTTTTTTTTTTCCTATCAAAGCTTTGCAAATAGTTTCTTAATTAAAAAATGCTACTATTTGTGTACCTATCCAAAATTAAAGATTTCATAACTACAATAAAGAGATAAAGACGAAAAAATCACAAAACTTTAATTTTTCTCTATTTATTACCATCAGAAATGGATCCTCAAATTTTACATAAACTATTTCTTTCTGATTAATTAATAGATAGACGATAAAAAATAGTTAAAAATGATAGCTCATACTTATTCACAACTTTGTATTTAAATTATAAAAAATAGACAAAATTTTATATTTTTTTAAAATAAATGGGCTGGCGGACTGGCCCGTTTAGGCCCGCCGACCGATCATAAACAAGTCAGATCCTAAAAATAAGCATAATTTTGACCCGACCCGTTTAGGCACGTGGGCCAAAATGGGCCCGACCTTAACGGGTCGGGCTAGCCCGTTTGACACCCCTAGTGGCCATGTTATGGTGTTATGGTAAGCCTTGAGACTACACACTAACTTTCACTTTTATAAAAACTGTGGTATTAGAAAAAGAATCATAGTTTAATGAGGATAAAATAGATATTTTAAGTATTATTTTATTTTTTTAAAATTAAGAATTCAAGGTCAATGAGATGTAGAAACTAGGGGAGGAACATGTAATATCAATAAACTTGGGAGAAGTTGGTGTAATTATCTATTAATTTTATTTTGGTTGAATTAGTAAAGTCGCTCATACTAGATTTTGTTTTTAATAATGAAAATAACAATAAGAGTTTAATAAATACTATTTATGAAAAGTGTAAAGTTTTTCACATTGTTATCTAATTAAATTCTTTTATATACATAACTTTTCAAATAACGAAAAAGAGAATAAACTATTTTTTTACTTACGTGACAAAAATTGATAAGATAACATTGCAATCATTGCATAGTAAAGGATGTTTGTGGCTCAATTTGGACCTGAGTCATATGACCCAATTTGACTTAGTTTACTTGAAAATTAGGTTGAACATACCCAAATTAAAGTAGCTACTCGAACTGTCTAACCCAACTCATTTGTCCTCATATATATATATATATATATATATACACACACACACACAATTGTATGTTAGGGGAGGAACATGTAATATCAATAAACTTGGGAGAAGTTGGTGTAATTATCTATTAATTTTATTTTGGTTGAATTAGTAAAGTCGCTCATACTAGATTTTGTTTTTAATAATGAAAATAACAATAAGAGTTTAATAAATACTATTTATGAAAAGTGTAAAGTTTTTCACATTGTTATCTAATTAAATTCTTTTATATACATAACTTTTCAAATAACGAAAAAGAGAATAAACTATTTTTTTACTTACGTGACAAAAATTGATAAGATAACATTGCAATCATTGCATAGTAAAGGATGTTTGTGGCTCAATTTGGACCTGAGTCATATGACCCAATTTGGCTTAGTTTACTTGAAAATCAGGTTGAACATACCCAAATTAAAGCAGTTACTTGAACTGTCTAACACAACTCATTTGTCCTCATATATATATATATATACACACACACAATTGTATGTATATAACCTTTATTTTTTAAAAAATTTAAATGTATATTATACATTGAACAATATTTTTATGAACCTTATTTTTTATTATTTACTTTTGGTTCACTAGTATAAACTCATACTTTTTTCAACCCCCATAATTTATTTAGATTTGGGGATTGGGATACCAAATAGTATAACCCAGACTTTCTGATCAAAATTTAATTTAGATTCGGTCTTAATTTGACTCAAACATGCTTAATCAAGGCCGGTTAAAACCGAAAATTTTGGCTTAAATTCCAAAAGCTCCACCAGGAAAACTTACACAGGACCCAAGGAAAGGGTGAGCTAGCTCATACCACTAAACTTACGTCTTTGAACATTATGTAAATATATGTATATATATATATATGTGTGTGTAAACTTTGTTAAATTATTAATTATTTGTACTATGTGTATTATTTTATTGTACTTATTTTATTTTTAATATATTTTATACATTATTTAATTATATCTAATTTAGTAAGTGGCTTAGTGTTCCGTTAGTTGAATCAGCGATACATTGATTTGGCCCACTTGTTAAACCAATAACCTAATAGCTTAATAGAGTGATTGAATTGAGTCTTCGACCGAGTTTAATAATTGCTATTACAAGAGTACATTTTAGGAAGGTCGGTCATTAGGACGTCAAAATGAATATCATAAAGGGGTAGTTCTTTTTTTTTTTTTACGTGATCATAAAGGGATACATAAAAAGGGACAAGAACAAAAAAGGAATTGGGTCTCACAATGATAAATACAACCATTATCAGTCATGTTAGAATTCATTGTATCCTAGTTGTGATGTCCAAAAATTAGGTACAAGTAACCTTTCTGTTGCATAATGTCAATAACTTTCGGTATTCAAACCTTTTTTTTTGGGGTCAAGACTCAAGAGTACAACCATTTATTTTTGCACACTTTGGAATTTGGATATGTGCAATATGCTGCGAATATTGCATCATTATCCTGAACAAAGTCCATACCATTCAATTCCTGGCTCCGGGCCTAGCCATATACCTATTAAGGCCTAATACAAACCACCATCATAGGTACCATACAGTCCCCCATAGACTCTCCTCAATCTGAAAAACTGAAGCCCTTTTTAGGTCCCACTCACATGTAAAATGTTTCAATTGAAAGGTTCCCCACTTTATTTCAACAATTTTTAAACCCTCTGAACTAACAAAATTCTGTCACATTAGGTATCTAGTTCCTAAACCAAACTTCGAATCTCATTTTTCCTACTAAATTTGACCAATATATTGTTCAGTATCATATGATTAATCGAATGGTAATAATAACTACATCCGTTTTGAGGATATCATGATTCATTTCATCTATGAGTAAGTTAGATTCCTCAAATTTAGTTTATTCTTTGAAAGTAGTTATAATGTGGGGAAACATAGCATATTTCGTTGCCATGACTAATCGTCAATTTTTGCATGCTGTGGTCGGTGACATTGTACTACTTTGCTTCTAGGACCTCATTTTTTTTTTCCTGCGAGCATATAGGAATCTTTTGGTTGTTGCTTAGACATTGTAACATGGGTTTTCTACAATAAACTTTTAAGTCTCATGTGGATTACATTCAAGATAAGGGAACATGTGAGTTTTTTTTTTTACTATAATGCTCATGTTACTAAAACATATTATGAAAATACCCTTGTTTTAAAACATATTACAGGAATATATCTGTTTTGGTCAGCATGACACTTGTAGCCAAATGCGAAACCACGTCAGATTCGTCAATTCGCTAGGCGAATCCATGTCAGATTCACCAATGGGATAAGTGAATCACAGTGGAAATCGCCAATCCAATAGGTGAATCACCACTGTATTCGCTAACCTGGAAGCCACATCACCACCATATTCACCAACCGGTTTGGCGAATTTGCCCTTGAGTAATTTACACAATTTTACGCTTAAACTCTCTTTTACCTTTTACTTGCAAATAAGCAAATAAAGCCCTAGCCAAAATCATTCATTCCCACCTTTTATTTGGGCCAAGGACACCGTGTTACTTCTCATCTTTGGAACCATTGCATGGTACCCCAAAAATTGAGTTAAAACAAGAGTCAAAATTACTTGTCAGGCACAAGTTTCTAAAAATTGCAAAACAATTTGCACTCTTGATTTTGTAGGCCAGTCCATTATCATTTCTCTCACTTAAACTATCACACTCAAATTCAATCTCCTCACCATCATGTTAGTACATCCGCCTTATATTTTGTTTACTTGCGACTCTAATTAGTTTTTCCTTTATCTCAATTGATTAGTTAATTAATTAATAATAACAATAAAGCGACACTGCATCTACAAATCTCATACCCATAAATCTCTATTGAAATCTTGCTTTGCTATTTTTCTTGGGTCTTTGGGTGAGACTTTGTGACATTCATGTTGTTTTTCAGTTGAAATTTGAGAGTTTGTGACCAGATTTGAGTAAATGGTGATTTAGGATTTTCCAAGTTTGTTTTTTAGTGATGAATTGAGAATTGTTGAGGATGATTTTCATTGGGACTTAAGAGAGATTTTTTCCAAAAATTGTATTAGGAGCCAAAGGCAACTAAACAAAAATAGGAAACAAAATCAAAATCACCATTCATAAAATCTAATGCTCCTATAATTAAGCCTCAAAATTGGCACCTTCTAGATTAGAATCAATAGAAAACCCTAAATTTGTAACAGCCATCCAAATCAATCAAATTACTCAGCAATTAACAAAGAGAATGACTCAATTGGAATCCAAGGCAAGGAAGGGCATGTGGCTTTTGTGGTGGCGGTGATGGGGCTTCTGTGATGGTGACAAGAAGGCTTCATGCCCTTTTCAGCCTTGGAACCAAGAAAGGACTGCCATCACTTGTGGGAAGCTGAATCTTCCTTGAGAGTCCATGTTTTTCACAAGCACACACTCAAATCACAGTGATAATTACCCTTTGCTTGGATAAAGAAAGAAAATAAAAGGAAATAAAATGGGAAGAAGAGAAAATTACCATATAAATGAGTAATTTTCACTCCTATTGCTTGGTTCAAGAGAAAATGGAAAGAAAGAAAATGAAAAGGATGAGGGATCCACCATTTTCACTCCTATAGTAGTCATTTTCACTCCTACATAAACCCATGAGATCCACAACCTGTGTTTTAAATCCCCAACTTTAAGATTTGAACAATAGCAAGGATATTTATTAGATTAAAACATTTTGTTCTTGATAGGGCTAGATTTTAAGTCATTGCATGTAGTTTATGATCGTCATGTAGGTGATATAACATTTACGTTTCAAACAAAAATAAGAGTTGCACATTTATATAAAATTGCATATAATAAAAATACATAAGTTAAAAGCACGTTACATAAAATTAAAATAACTGAATTAAAGATAACAAAATCATTAGTAAAAAAACCAAGTTAAATTAAAGGTAACAAAGCCACTAATGCTGAGTATCAGAGCGTGGCGGTCTAAGATGAGGGTTAGACAGTCTAGGATGAGGATCAGTTGACATGTCAGCCTGTGATGGATAAGTATATGGGGGCGGGTAAGGATACACTAATGGTGGGTAAGAATGTGGTGGTGGTGGTGATGAGTAAGGGTATGATGGTGGTGGGTAAAGGTATGGAGGATATGAATATCCATAATGATATGGTGATGGATTGTAATTTGGTGGTAGAGGATACAAAGCAATTGATGGGTGAGATGGTGGGTTAGCAACATCAATATTAGTTGTGGTAGTGGCCTACTTTGGTGGCTTGAAGACTCAGATGTTTCAGTATTATGAACTCGTCTTCGTCCATCTACTAATCCAGTTCTTCTTCTATGACGCGTCCTTGAGCCCTAGTTATCGTCATCAGTTGGCAGTGGAATGTTAGTCATAG
This sequence comes from Nissolia schottii, assembly GCA_003254905.1. Taxonomy (NCBI): domain Eukaryota; kingdom Viridiplantae; phylum Streptophyta; class Magnoliopsida; order Fabales; family Fabaceae; genus Nissolia; species Nissolia schottii. The sequence goes on from QANU01001262.1 coordinate 20,272, forward strand.
AAGGAGGAGCTAACTGAAGTGGTTCCCATAAAATTCGATCATGCTCCTGTAATGTAGATAGGATAGCCTCGGCTGATGTTCGAAACTTGTCCATTTTAAATGCAGAGTGATGATCAATTGATCAAAGATGTTGTTGTTCCGCAATGTCAGCCTAACAAGTTGAAATACCAATAATTATCATCAATAATACAAAATAAATTTTTTTAAAAATTTATTGGCATAGAACTTACCACAACTCCTAGAGTCGCCGAAGTGCGATCGATCCAACATCGAGTTATTTTTTTATACCATTGCATGTATTCTGAACATACAGTAAAAAAACATAGCCAATGGTCTCTGGCTAACAATTCGCATCTGACGATCATCCCAGTAAGCACTATATTGCCTACGCACATCCAGCTAATATTGGTTTATCTTTCTGGCTAGGGTGATGTTATACAAATGATATGGCTGATGTGGCCTCCCTGGTATAAGTTGATCCATACCAAACCGACGCATAACTCTATCAGGTTGGTGTCACTCAACAATGAAAAAACATATCGAAGGGACCACTGCTCGCCTTATGTCTTCCCCTGCCATGCAAAAGTTAGGAAGTTCTACCAATATTTCTTTAGTGTATAGTTGGCATATAATCTAAGAAAAAGTGAACAAAGTTAGTAAAAACATGTAAATTGAAAGTGGAATAATAAAAATACAAATATTTATATAATTATCTCATTTTTCTTCAAGTTATCGAAAAAATGACGGTAATACCAAAGAAAATGCAATGGAAAATCTGATAAAACTTTATGGTTGTGCCACCTAATTCAAATTTAAATGTAAAACACATTAGTAAATCATAAAATGCACATTGAATGTGCAATTCGAAAAGAATATACAAACAAATAAATAATACTTACTTAAATCCCAATGGATGAAAATGGGCACTATCAGCTAGATATTGATTCCAAGTTGCTTTGTCAGCATGGTCAGCAAGTGCAGGGGCAAGCCGCGGAAATCTATGCTAAACTCAATACTGGAGAATAGTGCAAGGGCCTCCAATGTCATGGTGATTGTAATTAGTAGCCTTGCAAAGCTCCATATACATAAAAGCTAAGGCTGCAAATCCCCAACTATATGTTCCAACATTGGCGAAGTCCTCTAAAAGTGGGAGGAATATAGAATGCACCCATGACCCTGAATGGTTTGGAAACAATGTGCCTCCAATAAAATGATGCAAGTATGCTTGTGCATATTGCTGGACCAAAACATCATCAGCATTGTCATCAGGCTCATTATTAAGTAACTCAACAGCTAGCCATGACAACCGAATACGTGATCCAGAATACCCACTCTGCACTGGTGGACGCGCACCTAGTAGTTCTTCACATCGATCCACCAATTTATCATCATGAGTTCGGTCAATCACAACATGACCATCAATAGGAATCCCAGAAATAATACTAATGTCCTCCAACATCATGGTGCACTCCCCAGTAGGCATATGAAATGTATGTGTTTCAGGACGCTATCTCTCTACCAGTGCTGTGATCAAATGGTGATCAACAATGCAATACCCCATATGAACAACCCCCCTACAAAGCCAACTTGCTCTAAGTATGGAACGATACAATCTGGAAGGTCTCGATGTTTTTCTAAGTGTTTCCCAGCGCGTACACGCCTAACACGTAATATCCGATCACGAGCTCCATTGCAAATATGTTGTGACACATGACAATTTTGTAACTCAAGAATAGAAGAGTCCTCTAGATCAGGGTTTACATGGTGAGCCATCTTATACGCTGTAATAGTAAGCATATAAATATAGTATCCATCACTAAAATAATCAATCAAAACAAAACAATAGATATTAAAAAATTTAGTGTTGATCATTAGCATAATCAAACAAAACAATACATTAAAAAGTCCTCAAACACAATAAACAATACATTAACAGGTCCTCAAACAATACATCAATAGTTAGTCAAGAAACATGCAATAGAAATACTAAATAGCATACAATTAAAATACTAATATATATATATATATATATATATATATATATAACTATATATATATATATATATTTAAAGATGCAATAGAAATACTAATTAGCATACAATTAACACCAATACAAAAATATATTCAAATATTTAAAATTCACACCAATAGAAATACTAAATAGCATATTAATTAGCTAGTCACAAATTCAATACTATACTACTATATGCATCAATCTATCATAAATTTCTTAGCAAATTAATATAGACAACATTTATACAATCAATTTAAATATTACATTTAAAGAAATTTATGTAATTCACATATACTATTTAAACTATAAATTTAGAAAAAAAATAGCTTTATAATAAATTAAAACTTACAAACCTGCTGCACAAAATGAATAAGCTACTCCTAACCTTTGACAACCCAAGAGTGCAAAGAGAATTTGGATTCTAGAGAGAGGATGGATTTGGAGATAGAGTAGTGAATTTTAGAAAATGAGAATTGGTGAAGTGGTTTGGGTTAGTGAGGTTGATTTATTGTGCCCGGGTGTAAATTCGCCAAATCAGTTGGCGAATATGGTGGTGATTTGCCTATGAGATTGGCAATTTCCACTGTGATTCGCCTATCCCATTGACGAATCTGACGTGGCTTCGCCACGTGACCACGAGTGTCATGCTAGCCAAAATAGGTGTATTCTTGTAATATGTTTTGAAACATAAGCATTTTTGTAATATATTTTAGTGACAGGGGCATTATTGTAAAAAAGTTGAGAATGTTCCAAAAGTAAATGCCATGTTAATGAATATGGTGTCATTTACTGGTATGATAGACATGTTGCACAAGGGCATGTCCCTATAATAAAAGTGATAAACATAATGCCCTGTATTGGAATTTAGAAGGGTGAATCATAGTTTTTTTTTTTTTTTTTTTTTTTAATATACGAGCACTTCAATGCATAGATACCCACAATAATGAAGACAAAAAAATTAAATTTTTGTGTAACATTGTCTCTAAAATTTTAACAAGGAACATTAGTTTTGATGCAGAATTGAATTTCTATTATATATATTTTTTAATTTGCCTTGTTTGTGGAGGTAGTGGTTCAGAAGTTAAGAGTTCTTGCAGCTGTTCAATTCAGAGGTTCTTGAAAGTTACACATCAACGGGGTTTCATTGCTGCATAATGCCAAGGTGTGATGCTTGTGGAGGCCATATATGTGGATATTGTTATAAACCCAATTATAATCTCGTGTGTTGTAAAAATACATGTAATTAGGCAAAAGATCATGGCTGATAATGATCAAAAAACCCTCAATTGAACCAACACAATGTTGGTTCCTTTCAAAAAAGGGTGTCTTGAGGTGATATAACATTTGCCCTTTCAAGCAAAAACAAGGTCAGCTTTCATGTCATTTTTTATGTCCAAACGATGAAGTAAAAGCAGGGACATTGAGGGTAAAGAACAAGAGGTTTTGTGAGAAATGGATTCAGCAACAACTTGTCTCCAAGATGTGCATACTTCACCAAATCGGTAGAAATCAATTCAAGACAGTTGTTTCAGAATCAACTCTGAGATATCACTTGGGAGATCAAACCATTTGTTGTCATGATTTTCATTTTTCATAATCTTTATCTTCTGCAAGAGAAGTTATGAGTATACAACACCCAACGATAATCACAACTGACAAAATTACTAACAGTGCCCGCATTTTCACGTTTTTGGTTGCCAAAATTTGGTAGATGATGAATTAGAATTTTAATACAAAATCCTTGACGAAAACTCAACTTAAATGACTAAACTATTATTGGATATTCTTAATGAGCAAAGTAGCTCAACGCTATGGAGTCTAGATAATTTGGATTGATAGAATGTGTAACAATAATTCTAGAATGTGTAACAATAATTCTAAAAAAATGTAACTCAAAAGTAGAGTGAGTCATGTAATCTTGTATGAAAATCAAAATTGACAAAATTGCTACAAGCACCCACATCTTTAGGTTAAAATTTGGTAGACATTGGATTAAAATGAAAAAAGAGAAGGGATAAAAGCAAAAGAAGCTAGATGAGAAATTTTATTGAAACAAAATCTTAGATGGAAACTCAAATGAATAAACTATCATTGAATATTTTTAAGGTGTAAAGTAGAGTAGTTTCAACGCTATGTAATTCGGATAATCGGAATTGATAGAATATGTAACAATAATTTTAGAAGAATGTAACTCAAAAGTAGCGTGAGTTGTGTGATCTCGTATGAAAATCACAATTGATAGAAGTGCTAAAAGCACCCACATCTTAAAGTTTTGGATGCCCAAATTTGGTAGACGTTGGATTAGAATGAGAAAAGAAAGGGGTGAAGGCAAGAGAAGCTAGAAGAGAAATTTTATAGAAAAAAAATTCTAGATGGAAAGTCAACGTAAATGAATAAACTGACACTGAATATTTTTGAGGAGCAAAGTAGCATAACTTGAACGCTACGTAACGCGAATAATCTGGTTTGGTAGAAGGTGTAACCTTAATTTTTAGAAGAATGAAACTCAAAATAATTGAGTCGTGATCTCATACGAGAATCACAATTGCCAGAACCTCTAAAAGCACACATATCTTCAAGTTTTTGGATGCCAAAATTTAGTAGATGTTAGATTAGAATGAGGATGAAGGCAAGAGAAGCTCGACGGAAAATTTGATTGAAACGAAATCCTTGATGAAAAACTCAAATGAATAAACTATCACTATATATTCTTTATGAGCAAAGTAGTGTAGCTTCAATGCTATGTAGCCCAGATAACCTCTGGCTTGATAGAAGGTGTAACATTAATTCTAAAATAATGTAGCTCAAAAGTAATGTGAGTCGTGTGATCTCTTACAGAAAAAAGATGCAAGAAGAGTCATCATGAGGTTAATTTATATTGTATCTACCCCTATTCTCTTATAAGATGTAAATATCAATATATATTTTCCAAACTACAAATAACGAAAAATTATAGATAGACCAAAACAACACAGAAATACAAGTAATAAAATATAAAATTTATAACCATCCTAAATTGACAAAGTTACAATCAAAATTTTTTATGTGAATAATGGTTAGAATCAGAAGTTAAGTAAGGTGATTTGCAAACAGAAAAAACGTAAGATTGACTTCATATTAGTCAAAATGATCTTATATGTTATAAAATAAACATCACATTTTCTTTATTCATGTTACTCGTGCTACATTGCTTCTCGGTCATATGACATAATTCCATGCCCTCTGCATAATACCTTTCACCTGTCAAGCTTTGAGTTATGTGGAGGTCAAATTGGACCACAAAGTTAATATATAATAGCAATTAGATTAGTATGAATCCTTTTTGATTCTGGACGTAAGCATTGTGATAACATTTTTTAAGCTTCCAAAAAGATTCACTTCATCAACTTCGTTGAGTTATTAAACCATAATGGAAAAGAAAGCCTGACCTTGGATTAACTAAGGGCTTATCATGAATGAAATAATATAATTCTTTCTGTGCATTGCCTTTTTTTTGTTTGTTTATGACTACATACCTAACAATAAGTTGAAAATGAGCAATGTCAAGGGTGATGACATAATTATGTTAGTACAAGTTTGATGGAATCACTCTTCACTAACTTTTTTTTTTCAAGTAATCATTTTCTTTTTTACTGCATCACACAAATTGACCATAGATTATAAATATTTAATTTTCCTTCTCAAAATTAAGCTAATTTCATATAGCTTGTCTATGAACCTGTAACATGTTTGAATCAAATCCTAAGTAGCCTCATAATTGATTTGAAAAGCCAATTGAGAGATCTTGTTACCCTTCAGGGCTTACCAGTTTGGGTTATGCAGAAAAATAGTCCTTTTCTATGTCCAAACTTCAAAGTGATTTAGAGTGGATAATGCACTATGCTGAAGTAGAGTGTGACACGGATCTTTTAGGTGTCATTTCTTAATTTTACATGTAGTCCTATCAAACCTGATTTTCATTGGTAATGAAAGGTACTTGGAACACATTGCCATCCACCCACTTTCTTATCACCAATTATTTTAGTCCCACTCTTCATTTTGTGGGTTAATCATCAATCTTAATTTTGGTTTTGAATTCTTCCAACTGCCATCGTCTCAACATTATTAAGTGATGACTGCCACTTGATTTTGGCTTAATGTTAATAATGGGCATATTACTAATGCTTCTTAGCTTTACTAAAACCATAAGTTTGAGCCAAAAATTCAACAAAAGTATGTGATAGCTAATAAGATTTCACCCAATCAGAAAAAGAAAGAAAGAAATCTCCTTGTTATGCCACTAATGCCTTTATTGCAAAATTAGTTTGATAAATTTCCTCCCTAGTGGAAAAATTATGCAGGGGAGACATGAAACAACCAAAATTATTGCATTCAAAGGACCTCAAGATGATCCATAGTTCAGTGAGTAAACCTTTAAATTTGCCCTCAATGTTGGTAGCATCAGTTACGTTCGCCTCTAAGTTTTGGAAAATAGCAGATTCGTCCCCCAGGTTGGTATCCATACATCAAATTCATCCCTAATGTCAAGAATCCAAAGACGAATTTGATGGATGGGTTGCCAACCTTGGAATTGAATTTGATGTATTGATGCCAACTTGGAGACAAATTTAAAAGTTTACTCATTGTTGAGTTTTTCAGTAAAGGGTTAAGAGCCTTAAAAGTCTGGCTGCAATATTTGACCTTTTTCTGCAGATTAGAATAAGTTATGTCATTTTCCTTGCTTCTTATCAAGTAGCATATCCCTGGTATGCAGGCACTTGGAAATTTGTTGTTCTAAAGCAGAACTTGGAGTTAGCATTATTATTAATATCTGAAAAAAGGGTCTACAAATTTTTCATTACATGAGGAGAGTAACATCAAAAGCTCTAATATATATATATATATATATATATATATATATATATATTCTATTATTATTACTGCTCAGTTGAATTAGTGCAAAAACTTGTTCAAGTTCTCATGCTGTTGTGGATGGAATCTCCGGCCAGAAATTTCTTGATTCTTCTACCTCACTCTATGCAGTGCCAAGTAAGCAACAAGTCTATAACCAACAAGCATTAGCCCCATGATGCACACATCAACCCACAAGTGATTCAAACCCATTGACTTGATAGGAGGAAAATCTGCAACCTTGCACATAACCCCTTTTGAGCACTCATAGTAATCATCATCACTGTATTGCACACCAAGGAGAAGCTTGTAGCAGTAGTAGCTGTAGCTCAAGTACTTGAGCCAGACAATGAAGGGAGGGATCTGCTGAATGTAGTATCCTCCAGCAATGAGGAACACAAGGGTTGTGACCGAAGCAAGGGTTGTGGCTTGTTTTATCTCCATCAAGATGGCACCAAGTGCTAGGCCTAGGCTTTGAGACACAACAACACTGTAGAGGACAGCAAGGAGGGAGAGGATGAAGGTCACTGGGTCAGGTTTGAGGCCTCCCATCCAGTAGATTATGAAGACAAAGGCGGTCGGGAGTGCGAGCTCAAGTGGTAGGTCTCCTATTGTTCTGGCCAGGAAGTAGGAGGAGAGCCTGTACATCCCTGATGACCTTTCCTTGATCAGCATTCTCCTCTCCTGTGGGAATGTGAAGACTGCATTGTAGAGAGGGTAGAATCCCCAGAAGACTGAGAAGAAAAACAGCAATGCTATCTGCATTACAAACAAACACCATATTAATACCTCTTAAGAGATTTTAGATTACAAATGTTAATGTAAAAGCCATTTGATTGTCTTTGCCCAATAGTTTAAGCTTTCAGGAAAAGATGATTCTTGATATAATATCAGAGTCTCTATGATCTAGTGGTTTAAAGTTTGATTCCCAATGCCCCTCAGCACAAGATATATATATGTTTAGCTTGTGCATTGTCCACGCTTCAAGCCCAGTGAGCTTTTGCATGATGACAGGGCGTGTCAAATATAAAAACCATTCAATTTGACAGCGAAAGTAAATGTGGTCAAGCAATGTTAGTCTTAGTTAAAGATTTCTTGGAGTTCAGGAAATATTGGACAGAAGCTTCAAAGTGGTTTGAAGTTGATTTTTGACATGGATATCAAAAAAGGAAAAGAAAAGCAAAGAAAAAAAAAAATCACTGAAATTAATTAAAGTCCTAATTATATTACCACAACCTTTTTTTTTTTCCTTTTCTTTTTCTGAGTTACTTGATGTTATTGTCAGTTGTCAATTGTCATCAACTAGGGGAAAGGAAAAGAAAGATGGAAGTTGAAGGCAATTCATTCTTACCCGGTCTTCAATGTGTGATTCTGGTGTATGCCACCACAAGAGTCCACCAAGAAAAGCAACACTTATGACTTGGAATATTCTCAGCCTATTGAAGGCTTCGTACCTTCTCTCCCTCACTCCCCTCTGCAACAGTACTTTGAACTGATGCCACCAACTTGTGCACCATTGCTCCGGTTTTATGTTATTCCCTGCATCAAATTTTTATATCAATAAAGCAATTAAGATTTAAGACCACTGAGAAAGAAAAAATATAAGCCTTTTCTTTTCTTTTGCCTGTGATTGTTTTCTATTTTTCTTTCACTTAATAAAAAGATAGAAAGAAGGGACCTACTTGCATAAGCATCTTTAGTCATGTTGTAGTTGTTCACTTCAAGGCTGCAAAGCTCAGCTTTCAGCTTTGTGGCTATGTTCTTGTCATAAGCAGAGATGAGAGCTTCCCTCACCTGCTTCCTCTCTTGTTCCAATCCCTCACTTTGCTCACTTGCATGCTTTGAATCCGGGGCAATCCCTGCAAATTTTCCATTGTTTCCATGACATTGTTAGTATCCCTCTACTTCAAGATACTTGTGATTAAAAGAGACAATATCTCTATCGTAACAAAAACATATAAATTAAGGGACATATAAAGTATCTCAAGTCCACTGCACTCTGCCTAATCTGCCTCGAGTCAGGTTAGTCCATTGTGGGGGTAAACATCTCCTAGCGCTAGTTTGGTTGATTAGTTATACTACTACTAGACCAAATTGAAAAATTGAGGTAGAAGAAACATGAAAGAAATGATTTAACTTGGCTAATTACCATTGGCAAGATCAAGCAAGAGATCAGCAGGGTTGACAGTCACAAAAGTGGAGAAACCAACAGAAGAGAAGTAATCCAAGGCAGAGGAGGCAGGGCCATAGTAGATGGGACAGCCTTCAGAGAGCAGCACCACCTTGTCAAACATGTAGTACAGCCTGCTGGAAGGCTGGTGAATGGTGGTGACAACAGTCCTGCCGCCGGCGGCGAGCCTCTTGATGGTGTTGAGGATCCTCAGAGCAGTGGTTGAGTCCAACCCTGAGGTAGGCTCATCAAGAAGAAGCAGGCTTGGATTGATGAGCATTTCTTGTCCTATGCTGACCCTCTTCTTCTCACCACCTGATATCCCTCTAAAGAGGGGCCCACCTATCATGCTGCCCCTGCACCTTGTGAGTCCTAGCTCAGTGATCACCCTCTCAACATGCTGAACTTTTTCATCCCTTGTTAAGGTGTTTGGGAGCCTCAGGAGTGCAGTGAAGACTAGTGTCTCAGTGACAGTGAGGTGAGGGTAGAGCACATCATCCTGTGCCACAAATCCTGTCCTCCTCTTTGTGGACCCTGAGAAGGGCTGGTTGTTGTATGTGATCTTACCGGATAGTTTTCCGGCGAGGCGGCCGCCGAGTGCTGTGAGAAGTGTGGTCTTCCCACTGCCTGATGGCCCCAGCATGGCTAGTATCTCACCTGGGCACACCACTCCTGTGATGCCATTCAGTATGGTCTTCTCCTTGCAAGTCCATTTGCTCCCCCAGCATACCCCTTTCTGCTCTAGTTTAACTTTGTACACCAGCTCCTCAAACTGCAAAACCAAGAAAGAAAATTAAGGACCAGTAGCAAAATACATGCCTTGAATGTATATGTAAGTATGGCAGATTAAATATTAGTACTATACCTTCAAAGTTATGGGGTACATGGTAAGTTTTGGCATGGATTGTTGTTGTTCATTGGTTCTTATGGGGTAGGCAAGGACAGTTGAGTTGTTGTGTTGGGGCTCAGTCATGTCTGTTGGTGGTGGTGATCCTTCCATAGAGTTGTTACTACTACAGTCTTCTGGTTTTGGTGCTATGCAGTTTTGTGGCATGGCTAAAGGGAGAGTGTGAGAGAGGTTTTGGTTTTGCAGTCTTTTTTTTTGGTGGGGGGTAATAATAGTGGTGATGGTGATGATGGGGGATTGTGTTTGAGAGATAAGTTAAGAAGTTCCTTTTAACTTGATTTCCCAATGTGTAGTGTGAGGAGCAGCAACACAAATATATAGCACAGACTAGGATGTTCACTGTGTGGCAATACTGTATTTTATTTAGGCCCTCTCCCTTCCTTTGGATGGTGGAATCCCACCTTTTTTATCTCAAATTATTCTATCAAGACCCAAGCCCACCCCTAATACTTTAATAAATTCTGAGCCATTGCTTAAGATCACTTTCTTGTTTGCTCAGTTGATCGACTTTTGCTCCTGTATCGTCATAATTTTGGGATTCGGTTCTAATAGTTGAAAAGTGATTTGTACGTATCTCTCTCTAAGCACTTGATGAGCTTAGAGGCATATCTTGATTCTAAATGGAAGAAAATCTTTCCTTTGATCTAAACTTTTAACTTACAAAAAAAAAGATTGCTTTTTGTTTTTCTTTTCATTTTTTTTCTTCACTTTTTTAACATGATAAATTCTGGTTTCTCAGTTTACCTTTAGTGACATCACTGTTTTCCCTTAATCATATGTTACTTTTTCTCAGCAAGGGTGCTTAACTATTGCTAAAGTTGATTTAAAACTAAGACAGGCCAAAATGATCCAAACATTAAAATTGGGATGCTAGCCATACTCCAATTATAAAAATAATTAAGTACAACACTTATGTTAACAGTGGCTTGGGGATACAAAGAACAGTGTTACATGCAGACAAAAGAAACAGTAATTAGACCAGAAATTTCCTTCATCTTAACAACAATATTTTAGACCAGAAATTCAAGATACAATCAAGTAACCAAGAAAATAAACAAGAAATCAAGCCACAAGACAAACAAGATTTCTGTTTTGTATTTTAGGCAGCAGAGATGTGACCATTAATATATATGTTGGTTTGTGCACGTAAGATTTGATTTGGAAACCAAGAAAAAGAGAATGCTAGTATCTCCTTTCATTACAAATCAAATGGTAGCACTTTGTAGCATTTTATGCCTATCTATGCACACAATCCCCATAATTCATGAAGAAAGTGGAGGTCTTTTAGTGCTTAGTGATATGCACTTTGAGACTTTGAGTTATGTGGCGTTGTTGGATATGCTTTGCCTATTTAATGTTTCCATTCTTTTTTACTTTTAAAAGATGTAGTTTCTTTGATTGAGTGCACTGTGCATTGCATACTATGTTGTAGGCATGTGAAAACAGAAAGCACTGAAACATTTGAATAGTGCAGACCTGCATAGAGATCATGATGGCTCTTCCCACCAATTTCAACAATGGGGCAAAATTCTCAACCAAATAAAAACAATGGGACAATCATGCAAACCATGCTGGATAGGTCTTTTATACACACACATATCTGGCATTCATTGTTAACCTTCTTAGTTCAGCCATTTACGGCAATTCTGTACCCCCTTTGCATTTTTGAAGCTTTGGAAGCTGCTATATATTATCATTCCCTTGTCATCAAATGTCAACAAGCTTGCTATGAACCATAATTGATCTGAAATCTTAAGATATTTATGTACACTTGAGTCTAAATTAAAAACAACATTATTATATATGTGAGAACCAAACCTAATATCAAGTGTCTCTCAAGGAAAAAGTATTTTGGTTAAGCTTCTCCATATAAGATTGTATCACGTGATATATATGCGACCGCAATATTGCAGTTGTGGTCACTGTCACAACCGCATCACATTACAATTGTAATGAGACTCCAATTGACATGAATTAGCCACAATGTAATAGCAGTGTAGTCACGTCGGAGTTGCAACATACTCAACTTTTGGTTGTAACGGCATAAAATTTTCGCATTGTAATGCGCATCACTATAGCTAAAATACTGGCAATTGCAACAACCGCAATTGTGGCCAAATATACCGCTGCAACTGCAATTTAAAACCTTAATACATGCAGGGTGAAAAGAAAAACCATTATATATATAGGCACCTAAGTGAGCTTAGATTTCCTTTGACTTTCTTCATACTTGCTTATCTATATATGAAGACAAGAAACTACTAGGCTTCCTACTACATTATGGTTAATGTCATATATCTCTGCATGCATTTTGGTTTCTTTCTTCAGCTATTTCTCTTACCCCTTTGAAAAGATTTCAATGTGAGGACGAACTCAGAAAGCACAGAAGAGAACAGTGCATTTTTACACGTAGAAGTGGGGGGAGAGAGAGAGAGAGAGAGAGAGAGAAAAAGAAATATCTCTCAGGATCCTGACATCTGTGGCAGGTTTGTCATTTTACACAAACAGGAATGCAATATGTGTGTGAATAGTAATGGAATTGAACATCTCTTTATATATGAACGGATGAGAAATTTGTTTTTTTTTTCATTTATTTATTTTTTGAAAAATCTCCACATTCCTTATTATTGTTGAGATTATTATTATTTTATAGGTACGATTTTAGGACAATGGCATGATTTTGTCTCCCCCCATGTGCTTTGGTGTGTTAGTTATGGTCAAGCATTGAGTTAAAAAGAACCCTTCTAAAATGCAAAACCAAAAGTGAGTTATATTCTCTTTACTCTCCATGTGACAGCCATCCAAAAATTTAAGAAAAATAAAATAAAAAGGAAAGAAAAAGAAAATAACTATACTTTCAATTCCTCGTTCCCATAACACACCTCTTTTCCTCCTGCAAGTTTGTTTGAACAGTTGTCATGTTCCTCATTAAGAGAAGTACACGTTATGCCTTCCCAGTGAAGAAAAATTCTTAGATACGCTTCGTATTTAAGTGTACTCATAGTAACATGTGTAAAAATCATAAATAAGTAAGTGTATCTTAAACATAATTAAGGAATTCATTTTTATTATATTATAGTTAAATATGATACATTAAACTCGTGTTTATGTCAAAATCTCATGACAATAAAAACTTTACAGGTGCAAGCGGCACGAATAAATTCAAAAGGATAAAGAACAGGGAAAGGGTACGTGGGCTTTACCAAAGATAGATTTGTAACTTGTTGGACACTCCCAAATTAGCAATTAAAAAAATAAAAGTGGTGCTCATTACATTAAAACCAAAAGTATAAATGTAAGTATGAATTAGTAATTTATTCACAAACCTTTGGTGTTTAATTATAGATAGAATAGGTTGTAATCTTTCTTATTCCGGGAGCAATTAAGAATTTATGCTATGACTAAACTTGTCTAGAACCTTTTTTTTTTCTTTTTTATGTTAGTATAACTAAGGTGAAATTAACGGTTGCATTTCTTCGTAAAGCTATATATACAGGGGATTCTTATATTCCCCTCTAGCTAGGAACATGCTATTGATTGTACAGCACTGTTGTTTTCAACATTCGTATCACCCAAAATTCGATATGACTAATTTTATTATATCATTCCCTGTTACCATATCATTCGTGTTCAGTTAAAAGGCAAAGGAACGCGACATGCTAAGCAAATGTGTTAACCCTTTTCTTTTCTAATTAATTTTTTAGGTAAACTTTTAAACCGATGTCTCACAATTTTTAAATCGAACAAATTGACTTCTCACAAAAATAAAGATTATTTTAATCTCTTACAATTTTTAAAAAGTGGACAAATAAGTTTTGATATTGTGACTTTAAACTCACATGTAATGACTAAAATTGGTGGTCCTCATTGTCACATATTCAAAACTACACCCTTTCATTTTATCATGTGGTGGTTCATGATTTTATGTTCTAAAAATTGTGAGGGTTAGTTAAAAAATTACTCTAAATTCTTAGTTATTCTCAAAACAAGAGATTTGATCTATTTGACATTTGTTACGTCAATAAATGTGAAACCTTTCATCTTATAAACCACCCACATTCATTAATGTAACCAATAATGAATAGATCATGAAGAGATTTCTTTTACTCTTTAATCACGGAGTAACTAAGTTTATTTCTCTCTCTCTCTCTTGATCTAATTAGCGTCCATTTGAGCTGAATAATAAGAGAGGAATGATTAAAGGCAGAACCCATCAATCAGATTCCAATTTCTGTCCATAAAAATAATTTAATTATTTTTTATTTTATTTCCTTTTGGGAGAGCACTGAGATAAATGGTATTTATAATGGGTCCGGTGGGGAGTGTGACCTTTTTTCAGTGTGGAAGACTTAGGAGCATTGGCTTCTTTCTTCACACACACTAAGTGCGCATAATATGTATTTATTTTCTATCACCAACTTGTATATTAATTTATACATCTAGAATGCATAATTAAGGGCCGTTTTCCCCCCTTTTCTTCCACTAGGAACCCTAACTTTTTTCACATATTCTCATTTTATATTCATATTTTAATATCTTATAGCTACTTAATCATGGATTCTCATGTTTATTTTTTTGGGAGGGTATATCTGCCCCTTAGCATAAACCACACAAGCCATCAATTTGAACCTTCTTGAACCCACGTTTTTTATTTTTTAAGAACCATATGTAATGTGGAAATTCGGATGAATTTTTCCCTTGTGGAATGTCCTCCTTTTACATCAATATACATAATATTGCTGATAAGATTCATAGGATAAGTGTCAATTATTTGCAATTATTAATCATGTATGAAAAATCCCATTATTATTATTATTATTATGTGAGATATTCTATTATCTTGTTTCATAATGGATAAATTGGTTCACTCACTCACTGTTTGTCATTTGACAATGCTTTTTTCCCATGCTTTGATTAGGACTACCGTTGTGGGCTGCTATATATCCCCAATGGAGACTGTAGAGAGAGATAGGTATTTCCCATAAGATTTTTATAGATTTTTTTGGGGAACACAAATCAAAATTTTCAGATAACCATCATAACATATTTGGTCCTGTGATTTTCTGTTTCGCATGTAAATTTTATTTTTGGTTGAACTCAAGGTGTCAATTGCCAAAAACTATGACTAATCTTCTCTTATTGCGAATGAATTTTAGTATTGACCACATAATTCTCTTCATACATTTCATTTAAAATTAAACTCATGACTAAATATTTAAGGTCCAACGCGCAATACTAAATTAACTGCACGTGCATCAATATTGGAAAAGATTCTATGCTGTGCTATAGGAAAGCATGTGTACCCAGCGGAAAAAATCAAGGTAAGAATAAATTATTTTTTCCATTAGAAA
Source organism: Nissolia schottii (assembly GCA_003254905.1). Taxonomy (NCBI): domain Eukaryota; kingdom Viridiplantae; phylum Streptophyta; class Magnoliopsida; order Fabales; family Fabaceae; genus Nissolia; species Nissolia schottii. The sequence continues at coordinate 35,604 of QANU01001262.1, forward strand.
GAATTTGTGAAAAGTATAATGAATGTCAAGCAAAAAAAATATTCAAGAGTGTGGAAAAAAAAATAGGCAAAGGAAAAGAGAATTCCACAATTTTAAGGTTGAAAATACAGGGCCTAATTTAAAAAAGTTCCTCCGTAAAAATATTATGAATGAGTACACCAAGAAGAGTTTAACTAAAATATCTCAAAAGTAAATGCATTGCTTGTTATCAAGATAGAAAAAAGTTATTGCACACAACCCAACTAAACAAGAGAGAAAAGGAAGATTGAATATAAATGCTCACAGTACCAGGAACAGTTGCTGATGTTTTGCCTTTAAGTTTTTGAGATGACCATAAACTTATCACCTTAGGGAGTATATAGTTCGCCAAATGTACTTTTATTTTTGAAAATATTATTCACAACAATGTTATTTTTACTAAAAAAATTTATATGAAATACACTTTAAAGTTGTTTGGTTGTAAATTAAATTCTTAACAATATTTTTAAAAATATGATATACTTTTTAGAAATATCGTCAAGAAAATGATATATGGTCACGGTAATTGTTTTGTCAGTGAGCGACAGTGGTCAACTGGCAGGTGATGGGCGGTCAACAATAATCTGACCGTTGTGATGATTGTAAAAGTATAAGATTTTGAGACAATTTAGTTTTTTCACACTTCAAAACATTTATATCTCATGATAATCCATCAGTCCTTCAAAGGAGATGGGAATGAAAATGAGACAAGTTTTATTATTAAGAATGTTTCTTTAAATCTTAAATCAAATATGAAAATATTGCGTTGTGATAATCACATATCTAAAAATGTGAAAAAATTCTACAAACCAAACGGCCATAAAAAAATTTAAGATTCCCCTTATTTATATATCTCTAGATTTTGGGGCGATTTTGTTTGCGACTAGTGCGGCTACCTGATTTTGTGTTTCCTCGCCACTAACAAGATGGGATAAAATTTGATGGGTGTAAACGAACTTTGAATTATAATATGGTTTCATCATGAATGCCTCCTCTTAGATGAGAAGGGCATGCAATTCAACATGATGATGCTGACTAACTCGACGGTCCATAACGCGGCGTGTGCAAGATTATTCATTTTAATCACATGTAGGAGATGAAAAGTTGTTGCTTTAATTCTTATAACACATCTTTTGAATGGTTATGATTTGTTGATGCATTCATAATTCAGAGTACACAATAATGTAATGATAGGATTATGGATTCATTTTTGAGGATTTTTTTCTCCACAAAAACAAGAACGGGGAGAAAAGTGCCCTGAGGGCAATTTGGGGACAAGGGCGGGAATTATAGAGAAAATGACAAAATTATAAAATTTGAAGGGTAAAATTATTAAATTATGATAATTTTTTTTACAAAAATATTTTTTTAAAATAAATAATTTTCCAATTTAAAAATTGTAGATTTTTTTTCTATCGAATTCATATTTTTTTTAGGAATCAGAGATTTTTTTTTATTTGTAATTTTTTTTCATACTTTTGGAAGTATATATTTCCAAAACACCATAATCTTACAATTTAGCTAAGAAAAATTCAGATAAATGTGAATGAGCTGCGAATTATATCCCTGATCACCTCATTGAAAATCCTGCCCTCTCAAATGACATATTTATCTCTTAGTAATAGTGCATAGTAAATAAATCGTAAGTTATATATTTAGTAATTTCAATTATATTTAATTTTATTATTATACGGAATAGAGAGCAGGTGATGGTCGTGGGACAAAACTCTAAACTCTACCCCAAACAAAGCCATGGAAAATTAACCTCTATTCCTAAAAGATTCCAATAACATTTCTGTAATATTAGTGCAAATTAAATACTTGTTTTATAGCAACGGTGATCTCTTTAGTACAGACTACATAGAATAGAATAATAGATAGAGTGGAGGAGTCAAAAGTGGGAAATTATATGTTGATCTTGTAGGGGCCAAAAGTGCTATATTTGTTGTTTCGCAAGATATTTCACACTCTTAGTGTCACCATATTTGAGTCAAAAATATATAATTAAGCTGTCTAAGCCATTAATTAAATATATGCATGAATACTACCTTATAATGTTTCGTGACTTTATTGTGCTACTAGCATTGTGATCACAAACATTATTGAAAAGAAACTAGTATAATACATGTTTGCCATTCTAATTAATGATTGTAAGATTGTAAGGTAGCTCAAGTTCAACCAAATCCATCGTTTCCCATCCATCACAATTCACACCTACCCACTCCCAAAGTTTGTAATAGTGAAAATGCAGGATAAATTATTGAAAGATACAGGTAATTTTTTTGGTACTTTTGTTTTTGTTTTGTTTTTGAAAGATGCTGTTATTTTATGTACACAGGGCCGCTATAGAGCTATGGAAGCTTCTGAAATTGATTGCAGCTAACCGATAATATAATAAGCGAAAAAAGTTAGAGAGAGAAAAGTTAGAGAGAGAAAGTTAGAGAGGTTCTGATTGTTTCATGTCTACGCTCCCTCCGCTGCCTCCGCCTCCGGACGGGCTGTAGTCGGCTCTTTCAAGGACAAGCTTCTAGGTTCTACAAATCGGAAAACAATCTCAAAAGAAAGAAGGGGAGATCTTTTCAAATTAAATCTTGCTAAAGCGAAGTTGGTCGATGGGAACAGACTGCTACCAAAGATAACATTGGCCCCATCGATAAGAGAAGAAATCAGTGTACCATGGAAGGATGCGTTGGTAATCAAGCTCATTGGGAAAAATGTGGGCTTCATCACTATACGGGATCGTCTTACCAGGTTGTGACGCCTTGCTGGTGGTTTCGATATCATGGATATTGGCTTTGGTTATTATGTGATACAATTTGCGTCAGAAGACGATAAAGCCAAAGTTTTAGAGGGAGGACCATGGATGGTTTTCGATCATTATTTATCCATTCGTCCTTGGTTCCTAGATTTTGATTCGGCATCAGCCACCATTGATTCAACGTTAGTATGGATTCGATTTCCGTGGTTAAATGTTGGGTATTACGACGAGGATATTTTGATGAGCATGGCGAGCATGGTAGGTAATCCGACAAAGGTAAATCAAACCACTTTATTGGCGTCAAGAGTGAAGTTTGCACAGGTTTGATTGGAAATCAACTTACGTCAACCGATGGTAGGAAAAATTTGCCTGGATAATAAATGGTATCGCATAGAATATGAAGGTCTCCATATTATTTGTGCTTCGTGTGGATGCTATGGACATTTTTCCAAGGATTGCGCAAACTTTACTTCGGAAGTTGGTAAGGAAATGGTAACGTCCCGGACACAGGTGACGGTATGGCGTGGACTCGCCGGCAGAACGTGCGATGGCGGCATCAAAGAAAATCAATTCAAATCTTTCCATTAATGCGGCAATGAAGGAAATATCGGAAGAATGCACACATGGGGAATGGCTTAATGCATCACGAAAATCAAAGATTAAAGGGAGATTTGTTTCTAATTTTAACCCAAATGTGAAATCTGATTTGAAAGGTAATCAATTTCAAGTCTTGAGTGAGGAAAATGTGGCACAAATTCAGGAATCTAAGGAGAAAAAAAGGGAAATGAGCAAGAGCCAAGAAAAGTCACGTGTACAGGCTGGAATCAAGGTGGGATCTCCTAAATGGCTAAAAAAAAAAACTGATTCTATCAAGGAGATTCTGCCAAAAAATTCTGGTGGACTTAGTAAATCACATAGAAGCCCAAATTTGAAAGTCCCACTAGATGAGTCCTCAGCTCTCATCCAGGAGTCCAACCGCTAGCAATTACCACAAGCCCAATCACGCATTCAGTCCACGGACCAACCACGCAGCAGCAAGCCAACCCCGGAAGCCCATTCATGAGCAGACTGGGATCGCAGCCAACGGCAGCGGAATGGCTATCAGCCTCACCAGCCATGAGGCAGCGCCACACAGTAACCCAGACGACATTGCAGGAACAAGCATACAACAATTGAGAGACGATGTTCTCAAGGACAGCGAGAGGAACTCCAACGCTGTTAAAGGAGGTTCAGGGACGGAGGACCATGAAAGGAAGCAAGCCGTCCACAAGGAGAACGAAAGAGCCATCAACGCAGGTAACCATGATGCAGTGACAAGTACCGTGGCTTCGGCAACAGTTCACGAACGATTCTCTGACAGGCAAAGCACAAAGCTAGGGAAAGAAATGGTGCTCAATACGCGGATAGGAAAAGTGGAAAAATCAAGCAAAAACTCTAGCAAAACAGATAACAGGAAGAAGGCCCTCATTGATTCCAGGTTTGACACAGCTATTAATCTAGTACAGCCGAGATTAAAAGGCAATTTATGCAACAAGATGAGCTACAGTTTAGAGAAAAAAGAAAAGGATTTGGCAAAATTACTTGAGGAAAATCTATGTTCGTTAAAAAAATTTGACTTTGTAGTGGAGAGACTTGAAAATAACGTGATGGAAGAATTTATGATGGTAAATGATCTAAAGCATGATCCTCCTGACCCAAGGTTCGCATTAATTAACAAAGAGGCCCAAGAAGTACAGAGTCGCCTGCACTCTTTGGAGGATAATATCGAACAGATTTTGTGCGGTGAAGAAGAAAGCAAGGTAAGGGAAAATCTTTCTTGAGAGAGGACCTGTTTGTATTTTTTCCTTTCTTCTGTTGATTGATGGATCAAAATATAATGGTATGGAACTCTAGAGGTGCAGGGAAAAAGGTTTTTCCTGCCCTTGTGAAAGACCTCTGTCGAAAATTTAATAGTTCGTTCTTGGCTATTTTGGAACCTCGTATAAGCGGTAATAGAGCTCGAGAAGTTATAAAAAAAAACTGGTTTTGATAGTAGTTATATTGTGGAAGCTGAAGGTTTTGTAGGTGGTATTTGGTGCCTTTGGGATTCTTCTGTCTTTCAGGTTACCTCTATATCTTCCTCTAGGCAAATGACCCATCTTAAAATCTCCTGGCAAGGGGAACAACATTGGTTTTTGACAGTTTGTTATGGCCGACCTCAAGCTTTGCTTCGAAGAGACCTTTGGTAGGATATTCGTATTATTGGGGCATCTATGGTGGATCCGTGGTGTGTTATTGGAGACTTTAATGCTCTTCTCTCTGAAAGTGAGCGTAGTGGTGGCTCTGGTCCTCGTTCTCCTTGTAAAGCTTTCCGCTCATGTGTTGAAGATTGCCAACTTATTGATTTGGGGTTTCAAGGGCCTTGGTTCACTTGGCAAAAGGGTAACTTAAAAGAACGCCTAGATAGGATGCTCTGTAATGCTGCTTGGCAACTGAAATTCCCGAATGCCTCTGTTTCTCATCTCCCTTGCCTTTCCTCTGATCATTCTCCTTTGTGGGTTAGAACCAATAGTAAGGCTCGGAATACTGCTTCTGAAAAATCGTTCCGCTTCCTGGCTGCTTGGCTGACCGAGGCAGACTCTGCTTCTATGGTTAGGGAATGCTGGGATGCTAACTTGGATTGGCATCAGAATGTGGAAGCCTTTTCTAGTGCTGCGAAGGATTGGAATTGGAAAGTGTTTGGAAATATTCTGCGGAAAAAAAACAAACTTCTAAACAGACTTTGTGGGATTCATACCACTCTGGCTAAAGGATATAACCCATTTCTTTCTAATCTTCTAAAAGAGATATGGGGAGAATATGAAAAAGTTCTTATGGAGGAAGAGGTGCTCTGGGCTCAAAAATCTAGATGCAAATGGATTTCTTGCGGAGATAGGAACACAAAGTATTTCCACATCTCTACTCTTGTTAGGAGACGCCGAAATAACATTAAGTCTATAAGTCTAGTGATGGTAATTGGATCTTTGAGAATGACAACCTAAAGAAGTTAGCTCATGATTTCTTTCAAGATCTATACACTCTTGATGTCATTCCCTCCCCTTTTGTGCTACGTGGCTGCTTTCCTCCAATTAGTGAAGTGGATAAAGCATCAATTCATGCTCCTGTTTCGTCAGAGGAAGCTCAAAGAGCTTTATTCAGTATGGGCAGTCTTAAGGCCCCTGGTCCAGATGGTCTTCACGCGCTATTCCTGCAAAGTCAATGGGATACTGTTAAAAAGACGGTGGAGGAACCTATTGAATACCTTTTGGAGCATCCCTCTCAGATTGGAAGCATTAATGAAACATTTATCTCTCTCATTCCAAAAGTGGATCATCCAGAAACTATTTCTCAGTTTCGTCCCATTGGTCTTTGCAATGTGATATATAAATTACTCACCAAGATTATTGCTAACCGTTTGAAGCCCATCATGAATCACATTATTTCTCCTCATCAATGTAGTTTCATTCCAGGAAGATTGGGTGCTGATAACGTTGTTATTGCTCAAGAAATCATTCACAGCATGAGAAATAAAAAAGGTAAAATTGGCTTTCTTGCAATTAAAATTGATCTGGAAAAGGCTTATGATAGGTTGAACTGACACTTTATTATTGACTCGCTCAGAGATATGGGCATTCAAAACGATCTAGTTGAGATTATTTGGCATTGTATCTTGTCTTCGACTATGGACATTCTTTGGCAGGGAGACCGCACCGGAGTCTTTCATCCGTCTCGGGGTATCCGTCAAGGAGATCCCTTATCTCCTTATCTGTTTGTTATCTGCATTGAAAGGCTTTCCCAACTTATCCAGGCAGCAGTAGAAGACGGCCTGTGGAAGCCTATCTCGCTTAGCAGAGGAGGCCCAAAAATTTCCCACCTCTGTTTTGCGGATGACCTTTTCTTGTTTGCAGAAGCTTCTTTGGATCAGGTTGACATCATTAATCATTGTCTGCATATGTTCTGTAATAGCTCTGGTCAAAAGGTGAGTATGGAGAAGACTAAAGTTTCTTTTTCTTGGAACGTTAATCATAATCGACCTAAGGAGATTGCAGACACTTTGGGTTTCTCTTTGTCTCATGATCTTGGAAAGTACCTGGCATTCCTCTATTCCATAAAATAGTTACTACTCAAACCTTCAGGAGCTTAACTGATAAACTTAGTCAACATCTATCGAACTGGAAGGTGTCCTCTCTTTCTATGGCAGGTAGGTTGACTCTTTGCAAGTCTGTGATCGAAGCTAGCCCCTCTTATATTATGCAGACTTGCCTCCTCTCGGTTAAAGTCTGTGACTTTATTGATAGATCTGCTAGAAATTTTCTTTGGGGCTCTGTCGAAGGAAAGAAACGAATAAGCTTGGTCTCTTGGAACTCTGTTTGCAGGCCGAAGATTGATAGCGGGCTTGGTCTCCGTCAAGCAAGATTGTCGAATATATCCTTCTTGGCAAAACTTGGCTGGAGTCTTATTGCTAATAAGGACTCTCTTTGGGCTCAGGTTTTGAGGGGTAAATATAAATGTGGGGAGGCTACCATACCTGATGTCAAGCCGATGAAAAACAAGTCGAATGCGTGGAAAGGTATTACGAAAGCTTGGCAGCATGTACATGATAACATTATTTGGCGAGTGGGTAATGGGAACACTATCAGATTTTGGAAAGATCATTGGATTCCTGGTTATACATCTCTGGAGGCTTACACTTTAGTTTCCTTACCGCAGTCTGACCTCCATCTCACTATTGCCCGCTTTGTAGATGACGAAGGTAATTGGGATTGGGCTCGTATTTCTCCTATCTTACCTGGCAATATCTGTAATCTGATGTTAGCAATCCATCCCCCTTCCCCTAGCCTAGGTGACGATCATGTTGCCTGGGCTCCTGGCCATGATGGCTCATTCTCAATTAAAACTGCTTATAATTTATTGGGTGAGGATTCTACGCACATCAGAGATCCCCTTTTCAAGCTTATTTGGAAGTGGAAGGGAGTAGAGCGCGTCAAATCCTTTCTTTACCTGGTGTCTAGAGAAGCTTTACTGACAAATGCTAATCGGGTTATTCGTCATCTTTCCTTGGATAGCTCTTGTCCTCGATGTCCTAACCATATTATGGAGACCATTCTTCACGCCCTTCGAGATTGTGAGGTAGTATCGAGGTTTTGGAAAAGGCTTCTGCATCCCTCTCGCTGGCATAACTTTTTCGAAGCACCTCTTCACACATGGCTCTCCGAAAATTTGAAACAAGGTCATCATTTTGGTTGGTCCGGTGACCAGGAATGGTGCTCAGTTTTTGGTCTGGCCCGCCATTATCTCTGGTATGTTCGAAATGACTTTATCTTTAACAACTCTTCCCCTAGTACTAGTGATCTTTGGTTCACCTTTGGATTGAAGCTCAAGCACTACTCTCCTCCGGTCCATATATACTCATCTTCTACCTTTTCTAATTCGGAGGATCAACTGATTTGTTGGCATTTTCCTCCACCTGGGTGGGTGGTAGCAAATTGTGATGGATCTGTGACTAGCTCTGGTAGTGCAGGATGTGGGGGTCTGATTAGAGATGAATCAGGAACTTTGTTACAGGTTTTTCAGCAAAATTGGGTTTGACATCCATTACCATAGCAGAACTTTGGGGCATTTTATATGTGCTTAATATTTCCTGGTGGGGTGGATTTTAGTAAGTGCGGGTTGATTGTGACTCTCAGAGTGCCCTTAAGCTTATCCATAACTGTCATAACCATTTGCATCCAGCTGCCTCGATCATATCATGTATTCGTGAATTGTTGTCAAAGAATTGGGTGGTGCGCCTTCAACATGTGTTCAGAGAATCTAACCGTGTTGCAGATTGTCTTGCTAATCTAAGTCACAGCCTTCCCTCTTTTGAGGTTTCTTATTTTGACATAGCGCCTGCGGCTACTCGTCCTCTTCTTTTGAACGATCTTATTCAGATTGCGTGGCCTCGTGGAGGCTAGTTTTGTATTTTTGTTGTTTCTTTCTTTGGGCTTCGACCCCTTTATCTACCAAAAAAAAAGATAATATAATAAGCTAAAAATTTCTATTCATTTATTACATGAGTTAATTAAACTTTGACATTTCACACACACGTATATATATTGGAGTCAATTAGTTAATAATAATATAATGATAATGGTAATAAAAATATTTTAATTATTAATAAGGATATTATGAATTTGAATTTGATCACTATAACATAATTAAAAAATTTAGTAACATTCGAAAAGTATTAATAAATTATAAAAATATTGTAATTTTTTTTAATAACATATATAGCCTGAATAGAATATATACTTTAGAATATGTTACTAACACTTTATAAAGAGATTTAACAATAACGTTTTTTAATATATGTTTATTGAAATATTTAAATATTATAAGCCAAAAATGTTGCTAAAAGAAATAAATATGTAGTAATGGATATACGGTAAATATAAAATATTTTTATGTAGCCGCTCATCGTAATATATTATCTCGTTACTAACAAATGACAAATTTCAATATTTTAGTCTGAATAAATCTTTTTCCAAAACATGCATGTCATTCTTACGGTGAGATTTGATCAGAACTCTTTTCACAATACAAATATTACCACTACTGTCAACAAAAACAAATAACACAATATACATATCGTGGTTGTTGGAGGAAGGAGTTCCACTCCATGGCATCCAACTCATCATAAGGAGAGGAAGAAAAAAGCTTTGGCATTGAAGACTAGGGTTTCAGACCTACAGGAGAGGACCCACTTAACAAAAATATTTGAATGTGTCAAGAAGATAAGTCCAACTTCTAGTGAGCTCAAGTCATAACTAACTTATCTACAAATACTGAGTGAAGTGAGATAAGCGAGTTTCAATTTTGAGTATAGTATTAATTTTGAAGAATAGAACTGGTGGGATCGTCTCTTAGTTGTGACAATGCCAAATAAATAAATAATTACCTTGCAAAAGTTAACCACAACTAAATTATAATTGTCATGATAAACCAAAAGAAATGCTAATATTATTTTCTTTCTTTAACTAGAGAATATCCACAAATATTGCTATGACCTGAGAGATATTTACTTCTAAAATATTATGTCAAGCCATTTTATGTATTTACTTTTTATTTTTAGGGGAAGAATATCTTTTTTTTTAGGTTGCCTGTCCGGTATACTAATTCGGGTCGACCCGGGTCGCGCACCTGGCTATGGCGGGTGAGTCTCCCAGCAAGGATAACTGCGTTCACAACATCTCGAACTCGGGACCTTGCTTAAGTGATACCAAGCCACTTACCACTTGGACCAACTCCCGTTGGTAGGGAAGAAAATCTTTTGTCCCAAACCTTGTTTCACCAATAAAATTTTGTCGCATCATAGCTGAATTTACAATTTTTTATTGTGTTAAAAAAAAGATTTTTTTTGTTAAAACTAATGTCGTTATTGTTCCCCTGTAACTTTCTGTCCCTAATACATCTCCGCTGATCTATCTTTCACTCTGCGAAGATATTTTGATGGCAAGAGGCTCCCAATTTGAAATCCCAAGGCAATTTTGTACCAAACCTCCTCCATATAATGAATTGGGATCTATTTGAATTTTGATTCAATGGCCAATATCGAGAATTGATAGAAACAACCGATGGAAAACCCAAAAAAAGAACTCGTAGTGGACGCACTACACTACGTCAGAGGGGAGTGGAGAAACTGTTGTGGTCGCGCTGAACATGGTCGTTTCCGTTGCAGATCTGCCCTGTCAATCTATTCCTCGTCTCGTTGAAAGTGGCAGCAATAGGTGACAATGCAATGGTCCGACGACGGTGATGACGCGATGGTGGTCGGCCATAGATTTGCTCGATACCAATTAAAAAGAACAAATAACAAGTGACAAACATGTCAAAAGATATATTAAATCCATGTGTCAAAATTTCATTGGTGGGGCAGGACATACTCATCCCTTTTTTAGGGTGGTAATTGCTCCTATTCATCTCATAATTAAGGGTCGAGTATATTATAGCCCCATTGGGTAATTATTCAAACAAAAGTTTTTTTTTTTTGTTAATTGTGTACTTTTTAATATAATATTTATATAGAAGTGTACCATAAGTTCAAATGTATGTCAAAATTATATAGAATATGAAATGATAAATTTAATTTTTAAAATATCACAAATAAAAAAAATTAATGAGAGAGAATATTTATCGCATGTAATATGTGAAAACTAATAAATTAACTAATTTATATCTAAATAAACTAATAAAAGTATGTCACATCGTGATGGGTTTAAATACGGCCCCTAATGATACGATTTACATGACGATCGCCTTTTAGGATTTTATCTTTGAAATCATTGATTCTATCTTTATAAATGCAATCATTTATTACCGCACTCAAATAAATATTATTATAGCCTTTTAAATTTTAATGATCAAATGTATCACTGTCATGATGATAGATAAAAACCAAAATATACAGTAGCTCTTAATTTAATGTATGTTATTACAAAATTTATTCTTCAACCACTGTTATATCGTTCGGAACCAAAAAGTTATAAACTCTTTCAATAATTGCTAATTAAATTTAAATTTCGGTTATATACTTGAGTCCTGACTCATGTAGCATGGCACTTCTTTTGGGACATCAGTGATGCTATAAAGTAATTCGAATAAAGAACGAGATTACTTGAACACAATAATAGATGAATGAAGAGGTATCTTGATAGAAACTTTAACGTTGGATTCTTGATACAAGAGGATGGTGGCGAGCTGTATTTACAAAGACATTTTGACGCTTAAGTAAGCACATAAGTTTTTGTGAATATTCGAGAGTGAGAACAAACGATACCTGATAATTTGAGATCATGTATTTTTATAGGTGAAGTAGGTCAGATTTAGAGATAGAACGTGAAAAATTCAAATAGTTGTTTATTCTTATTTCAGAGGTTTATCTTATGTCGTTTATCTTAGAGAATTGGTTTGGTCAACTATTGGGTTCACGAAGGAGGGCCCGTCGCTCTCTCATTGCCCAGATTGGGCCAAGTCACATCCCAAGTCACGCTTAACGGGCTGCTCTCTCTTAAATCTGTGTTGCGACCTTCTCCCCATGCGGATACCTTGGAGCTCTCCTCTAATTTAACTAGTGCATGCATGTAGGTAGGGCAAACTCCAACCACTCTTTAGTGAACTTAGCTCTTTGAGCTTGTGTCATTAGTCTATAACGGGTGAACCTCCCATGTTATTAGATCATTCCAAATGATTTATGAAGCATGGTACTTAGTAACTATTGCTCTTAATGTTTTCATACAAATTGAATAGTAGCTTGTTCCATTGCTTAATTAGTATATGATTGATTTCCTTTATGAAAAGTTTTAAATTATAATTTGGACGAAATTTCATTTCTTACCAATTACAACTTTTTCGCTCAAATCGTAATTTTAGATCTTCAAACGAGTTTTTTTTAAACATGCAAAATAAATAAATATATATATATAGTGTTGTGGTGTCTTACTTGGCTGCATCATTCTTCCTACTTCTTGCAATTATAAGGGTTGGCAATTTGTGTGTGTGTGTATATATATATTTTTTTTCTCTAAAAGAAAACCTTTAGGTAAGTAACAAAAGAATTGGTATTTTATTTCCGTTACGTTATCAACAAAAATAAAGAAAAGAAATTGGTGAGCCAAAACGAAACGGCGACGAATGCATAAAAATTGGAGGTGACGAGGGGTGTCGTTTGGCAAGTTAACCAAATGGAGTTAGGAAGCTGACACGTGGCACCCACTCCCACTTTGTGCGAAGTGGAGCAAAGCTTTGTTGTCGTTTTCTCCTCTCTCGTCGGCACTCTCGCGC
>QANU01001262.1:49361-108258 GCA_003254905.1 Nissolia schottii
TTTATGCCGTTAGGTCATCGTTGGGGATATTGAGAATAAGTCTTAATCGAATTTAAAGATGCACCTTTCATATTGAGTGGCTCTTTAAATTTACTCTTAGTGAGATTTGTATAATATAAATGATAAATGATGAATAATATGCAAATTAGGTCTTTAGACTATAGTGGTCGTTTCATTTCTTTTTTTAATACGTGTTCACACACTTTTGGACCGATAATTAAACTAAGAGTAGATCAGAGTTTCTATACATATACACGTTAAGAAGTGACCCCTTAATACTACAGAAAATTTTTATCTGTGATTTGTAGGTATCAACCACTTCTAAGTTAGTAGTCACTAAATTTATAATAGGTGGTATTGTTCATTTTTAATTTTTTTTTTAAACATTGTTTAAGAAACAAGTTTACTGAAAGTAATTTAAACATACATTAAATATCTATAATAATATAATATTTCATTATTCGTAACATGGTATTTTTAATCTATTATATTTATTTTTATTTGATTTTTCAATTTGATCTATTATCTATTTTAAGACAAAGATCTTTTAAAGTGAAGTTTTCACCATAAAAAGTGAAATGAAAGGTTTCACCCTAGGCTACAGTAATGCTAGGGGTATGCCGAAAGTGCATCCAGCGTACAACCACCTGCATACATACGTACACTATACACAACAACAACTGTGTGCATATACTTTTTTACACGCTTGTACAAACTTTACTACATGTTTGCACAAATAAATTCATATACGAAAACCAAATTAAATTGGAACAATACTGCATTAAATAGCGAAAAGTAATTGCTACGCTTTCTCCTGCATCCCACTCACACTCTAAGCATGTTGACCCACTCTCGATCATTTACAAACATTTTAAAACAGACGCACAAACTTTTGTGCTCACCTATACCAACTTTTCAACAAGCAAAACAAAAAAAATAAGACAAGAATGAAAATGAAAACAAAAAAAACTTTGATGCTCACATGGACAAACTTTTGAATAAGAATACACAAACTTTCGTACTCGCATACACACACTTTTGAACAACCATAAACAAAGAAAAAAAATAAAGAAGAAAATTTTAGTGTTCACAAACACAAAATTTTGAACAAACATGCACAAACTTTTCTTTAAAAATACACAAACTTTTGTACACCCATAAACAAAAAATATGACGAAAACAAAAATTCTGATATCCATAACGTCTTGTAAAGAATAAAAAAAAGAACAAAAAAATTAATGGAGAGTAACGGAGAAAAAGAAAAACAAAGAAAAGGAACATGAGAAGGAATGTGGGAGAGGAGAGAGAAAACGAACAATAAATGCGGTATACTACAAGTGAATGCAAACATAGTGTACACAACCTATTTTGGGCTTAATAAAATAAAAATGGGTCACACTTCTAATTATATTGATCCAATGATAAATTTCATTCATTTACCAGTCTAAAGTGAGATTCCCAGTCTATTAGAGAATTCAAATCACTGTATCAATTTAGTCTAACATTTCAAATTATTATCTATTTGGTTCATCGGTAAAAATGTTAACCGATTGTGTTACATTAATAAAGTTCGTTAATTTTTTTGATGAATATATTAAATTAATAGTCATTTTTTTAACAACTTGTATTTGGTTGCTGTCCTTTGGCCAATCGACATCCGACTAAAGAAACTAATCATGATCCATTTAAGGGACAATCTCTCTCATACAAATTGTTTTGTTTATAGGGCTAAACTCAAAACTATTGATTAAGGGGTTACAGTTCTCAATGACTTCAACGAACTATACATGTGTTGGTAAATTAATAGTGACTACTTAAAATGTAATAGACTAAATTGATAAATTAGATAAATGGAATAGACTAAACAAAAGGTCAATTTACCAAATATAAATAATAATTCTTTATTGAAAAGTGATTAAGTAAAATATCTATATATTTATATATAAAATAAAAGGGAATTGTGATCTAAGATAAATTGTAATCAGAGATTTGAATCCTAGAGTCACTAACTTAATTGGAAAAGTTAGATTATATCTAACTAGCTATTATTCCCTAAGATGAAAAAATATATAATTTTTATTGATAATATACGTATCAACGAATAATGTAAAATGATCTCCTCTTCTGTCTTTTCCTTTCGCCATCACAAATCCGATGGTTGTCCTTGTCGTTGTGCTCAAGTCTATAAGCATTTTTACACATCTTTAATTACAATATAATATAGCTGCTTTTAGTGTTGACCCCTTTCAACCTATAAGACATATACAAACAACATTTTTAAACTTAAAAATGACCTCTAGGATCCTCTTTGGGTTTAATAAGAAATTTATGATAATGCTATAATATCATGGATCGCCTTTTGATTAGAATTACAAAGGACAAACTGCTGATATATACAAAGTTGAAAACATGACACATATTTAACCAAAAACAAGTGGCTGACCTATCTTGATCTCTTTTTTATACCCAAGTATCTTTGTTATGTACTAATTAATCTCTTTTGATCAGCTCATTTGTAATCACTAGTTTGTAT
This sequence comes from Nissolia schottii, assembly GCA_003254905.1. Taxonomy (NCBI): domain Eukaryota; kingdom Viridiplantae; phylum Streptophyta; class Magnoliopsida; order Fabales; family Fabaceae; genus Nissolia; species Nissolia schottii. The sequence continues at coordinate 51,895 of QANU01001262.1, forward strand.
AATACATTATCCTTTGCAATACCACATCGATTTCTGATGTGACACAACAAGTGATCCAACTTGCTTGTCAAGACTATTTGTAGCTGCTTATATATACTAGTCGTTGGAAAATGTTAACTATTTCAAAAGTTTTAGTTTCACATTGGTTAGCACTCAATTTTTCCAAGTGTTTATATACCTTAGTTGTTGTTATAATGGTAAAAAGGCTTGAGAAGGGAGTTGGGCTCGTGCGCATTGTAACACCCTAGCTAGCTGCTTACGTGTACATCGCAAACAATGCTCACTAGGTTGTTATCTGCTTTGGTTGGGGTTACTTTTAGCCCCTACTTTAGCTTTGAAAATATTTCTTACTTAGAAAATATGGATCATTTCAAAACTTTCCGTTATATGTATACGACATAAAATATGAGTCGTGCGTCAGATAGAATTTATAGAGCAAACGTTAAAACTTTCTACTTCACTGATAATTATCCTAACATATCAACATCAAACAATAAGCATACAAGTGACCCATAGCATATATCACAAGCATTTACATAGGTATTATCGGTATTTGTTACATACAAGTACTTCCTCACAGTAGTGTAAAATATGAACTATACTAACTAAGGGTTGATCGTAACATCTTTGATCAAGTCCCTGCTATCTTATTTCTCAGTTCATCTTCTTCGAGTCTGCTTCTTTGCGTACCACGCGGACGTCCTTGTCGTGCTTACCTAGAATCATAAAAGAGTGGGTGTGAGAACTCAGCGTTCTCAGTGGGAAACCTCTGTTGTCGTTGCTCATTTTACTCTCAATTATGATTCCGCCGCTCAGGGGTCTCTAAGTGTCACAGTTATACTACATCCCTACTATTTATTAATATTCATCTTAAGCCTGAGCAGCTACCTATGATTACTAGGTGACTGAGGGAATCTATCATTTCTTATCTAGGTCATCTGTTCTCTATTCAAATTCTTGAATCACCTATACAGCTAGAGCACATATCATCATATTCATGTAACATATACCGTTAAATCACATATCATCATCTTCATGTACTACCTATCATCATATACGTGTATCATGTAGACATATCATATTCATGTAACATATACAGTTAAATCACATATCATCATCTTATAGCCATCATCTTATAATCATTACCTTGAATTCATTATCCAGATGCAATAACGATATTAGGAATAGCTTACTCTGTCCACACTTGGGGACTGACTCGTTGTGTCCACGCTTGGGGACATATCCACACTTGGGGATAGACTTGCTTCGTCCACACTTGGGGACTGACTCATGTTATCCACACTTGGGGACCTCCTATCCACGCTTGGGGATAGACTGACTTTCATCGTTCACACTTGGGAACGGTTATCCACACTTGGGGACCTCCTATCCACACTTGGGGATAGTCTTACTTGCATCGTTCACACTTGGGAACATACTGACCTTCGTCCACACTTGGGGACGTACTGACCTCGACGGTAGAATTTAAGTTTTGTTCTTCTTGCTAAACATAAACATAATTCAATATCTCATAGCATCAATACACGTCTGATAAACACAGCTCAATGATCTCAAAGCATTCATATACATGATAAATATAACTCAATATCTCATGTCATCATTTCATAGTTCATCACACCATATTCCTCAAAAGATCATCATCATATACTTCAACATATAGCACCTCATTATCATAAGCATCTAACATACTTCCTATTACACAATCATCATCATATAGCATTAGTACATAATTCTCTATCATCATAAACTTTTACCATATAATTTATAACATCATTCATATAATATCACTAACTTCACATAACTCATGGATACCAATCATGCACTGTCACTAACTTTACCAATCTCATAACATCAAATCCATCATATATAAGAAACATAATCTCATACTAAACATTTCTTGAACATAATAAACATAAATCTAGCAACTAGCAAAACAGACGTCTGGTTTCTGTCAGAAAATAGCAATCATAAACCGGAGAGGTCCAAGACCTTACCCCAAGGTTCTTGATAGTCCTAAGATCATTTTTCATACTTAAAAATTCAGATTTCAATCCCAACTTCACGAAATTGCTATTTTGCCCTTTTTCCCAAAACTGCTGTTTCGCCCCCGTAAACGCCCTGTTTTCTTTGGAATTTTAGTTCTCAAAAACCCAATGGACTCAAGACTTGCCCTTAAGGTTTTTGATAGTTCTAAACCCATATTTTCTGAAAACAAACCCAGTTTCTCAGCCCAAACACGTGAAATTCCCGTTTTGCCCTTTGTCGTAAAAACCCCGTTTTCTGCCTGTTTGCTGAGAAATTCATCGGGGACTCCAAAAATCATAAAACTTGACATCCCCACTCAAAATTTCGTGTAGAATCCAAAAATAAAATTAGTTTTTCATGATAAAAATCTCAGCATACAGTTCCCACCAAAAACGTGCCATATGCCTATTTCAGTCTTAAGCTTTCCTAAATACTGACAGAATCACAGACAGCAGCAACAGATCCAGACAATCATCAACAACATATATATATCAAAGTTCTATAAAAGGCATCCTAACCACATGTATTTCTAACATAAAACATAGCTCAACACATCCTAAATCACATAGACAGTGATTATGTCGGTTTACCCACGTTTATGCACTTGCTGCAGCCAGTTTGTGCAGAATCCCACCTTGCTTGATTATACCCAAGATCTTAACCTTAGAATAGATGTATAAGAGAGTCCTTCAAGATGCTAGAAGAATTTGTGAGGTTAGGGTTTAGGAAGCTTAAGTTAGGTCTTGTGAGGAAAAGTCTCCGGGTTAGGGTTTTTGGACAGTAAAGCGACTGAATGTGAAATTGGACAGAGTTTGGCCAAGGTTTCCAATTTTTTCTCCTCAAAATTCTGATCTTGGGAGGTATTTATAGGCCTTGGGACGAATTTTGCCTTCCCAAAATGCCCTTGGGCATAATTTACCAAAATACCCTTGCTTATGTCATGCATGACCTAAGCACCACCATGAGTCATCTTTGACTCTTTGACTAGGCCATTTGGCCCCCTCCATAACCGCGCAAGGCTTTGTGTCTTGGCCACTTTTTGTGGCCAAGAATTAATGGGCTCCGGAAGATCAATTTTGATCAGGTTTTTGGCGTTTCTAGTCCCGGTATTTCGCGTACGGCTGTTCTAAAAATATTCTGATCACGTCCTTGTGATCTCCTAATTTTTTCTAAGTAATATTCTAGGGTCATTTAGGTGTTTATGAATGCTCGCCTGTAGCCATACTTTTTACGGATACTTTAGATGCGCGGCTGTATTCAGATGGCAGAAAGGGTTTGTTCTAGTGTCTGCAGAATTGTGAGAAAATGTGCAGAAATATTTCTACAGACAATTTTCATCCTAAGAGTTTATGATTCTAACGGCTCAACTGAAATTAGAAATATCCTGGACAATTATCTAGCGAAATTTTACTAAGGAGAAAGCAGGATGTTACACGCATGAGCCCAAGCCATTTGGGCTCGTCAAAGTATAAATCAATGGATTTGTCCCCCTGGCGCATGATAAAGAGCGTCCCGGTCTTTTTGATTTCCACTAACCTTGAAATACTTCAGATTTTTCCCTATAAATACCAACCATGTTTTTGCATTAGACACACCTCTAACATTCTCTCCTTCTTCCTTTCCCTCGGCAACCATGTTTTTACATTAGACACACCTCTAACATTCGCTCATTCTTCCTTTCCCTGGGCAAAGTATTTCTCTCGCCAATTCTGTAACCCAGATATTGATCGTGCTATTTTATCCTGGGAGAGTGTTCAGCCTAACGCCCGAATAATACGCTCAAGGACAACGAATTTGTTTTCGTGACTCAACATGTCCTCCTCATCATCCCCCTGTTGCTGTTATCCTTTCCATTTCCAACACTAGTATCTTAAAGATAGATAATTTATTTTATCCAGGGTTTTAAATTGTAATTACAATATTCATGTTGCGGTCATAACGATGGCAGGTAATTTTGGATATAACTTTTTTATGTGATTATAACATGAAACTAAGCATGTTGCAGCGTTTTGTAGCCAATAACAGTCCATTGCAACCCTTTATATATATATATGGCATGACCTGGCGACGTCGCAATTATGTTGCGGTTGGTTTATGTGAATTGGAGTGTCACTACATCAATTGCAGTGTAATGTCGCCGCAATTGCAATATGACAATTGCACCACGCAAATTACAACCTGATTTTAGCAAACAATAGAAAACTATCTTTTTATATGTTACTTTCACTTATTCTTTTTTCTTTTCTTCTTTCAGACTAATTTGAGACATTGATTATTTTTATCGGGTTTTAATAAGCGTGTTAAAATATAAAATCATTTATTTATCTCTATTTAATAGTTCATTTTTCTGAAAAAGATGATTCTTGATATGATATCAAAACGTTTATAATTAGGAGGTTTAGAATTTAATCTTTGTCGACCTATTTTTAAATATTGTCGTCCATGCTTCAAACCAAAGTAATTTTTACCTAAGGAGGAAGCATGTTAAGATATGGAGAAATTCTACCTGAACAACAAAAATAGATAATTATACATGGACAACATACAATAAAAATACAAACTTATTGTATAGTACAACAAATATGCGAGACTCATGTGTAATTAAAAGTAATTGTATTTCATACATTGTCTATACTTTGTTATTAACTTTTGTTGTTTATATAGCATAACCCTAAGACATGAAACCATTAATTTACCTTTACACAACAACTTAAATTTTTTCAGAGAAATTGTTCTTAATACAATACTAGTAGATACGATAGATCATAATTAAGCCCTCGTATTCTACACACAACCACATAAATAATAAAAGAGTAGAAATGTTGCTTTAGCATTTCACTCAAAGCATTGGACCAATGATCACCCACAACTTTTATGTACGACATTATAAATTTTTAATATATAATTAATGGTAAATTGCATTAAACTATTCTTAAAGTTTATCAAAATTGCCCCTCACTTCAAATTGTGCAAAATTATATTTCATCCTATTTTCCTTTATAACTGATCTCTAATGATTAATTAAATTTTCGTTTTCATTTATTTTTCCTATGTTTTCTGTTAAGTTAGTGAAAATAGAAAAAAAAATTAAATATTGTAGATTGTTTTTATTTTTTGCATCTATTTCATTCACAAAATTCTGGAATAGGAAATAATATTTTATTATTTTCATTATTTTTATTATTTCTTTCACAAACTTTTAAAAACAAAAAATATATGAAATGAAAACAATAATAAAAATAATGGGGTGGAGTGCGCTTTTGTACATGGTTTAAGGTAGAGTGAAAATTTAAAAACTTGAAGAGTGATTTGTGAAATTTACCCTATAATTAATTATCAAAAATGGTTTTTCCATTTCATTATTGCATAATCAATGAGTATATTTTGTATTGTACTTTTTTTTTAAATGGGATCGACAATGATTGAACCTAACCTCTCATAGTCACATAAGTTATGATATTATTTTGCTAAAAATCAAATTTAAATTGTTGGGAAGATGTAATTAAATGATTTTATGTAATATATCTTAACATTAAAAAAATTGATGTAGAAACTAGAAATTAATAGGATAAAACATCTAAAGAGACGCCAACTAACTACTTTTTTTATGTGATAGGAATGAATTATCTTTATTGAATTTTTTTCCATGTAAAATTAAGCATATGACATATTATTATTAATTTTTTTATTATTTATGTGATGTATGTGTCTCATCTCCTTAATTAATAATGAAAAAGATCACATTTAGCTTGAGTAAAATATAACAAAAAAAAAATCAATGGAGAAAATCTACTCTCAAGGGTAAAACGTAGTCCCCCGTGACTTCTGAAAAGAAAGCAACGGCAGATTTTTTTTTTTTTTAAAAAAAGGGCAACAAAAACAAAAAGAAACAAGGGTTCAGAGAAAGCAAATTGCGTCAACAGTATAGTTTAGTTTATTCTTTTGTTAACAGATGATATAAATATATAATTAATTAATTAATTAGATTTGAAGTTTAAATATGTTTCGAGACTCTTACAAATTTTAAAAATTTAGTTTAGATTCCTAATTAAATAAATATGTTATGCAAGGCAACCATCACCTTATTCAATTTTGGTCATGTACTTCTTGAAATACTCAACTTCATTATTTATCTTTTAAATCGTATCATTTTTGTCCTCGAAAATTAAAGACGTATTTTGAAAGGGAAAAAAAAGGAAAGAAACTTTTGCCTGATATTTTCTGCAGAGTTTAGTAATTTAACATACTAGTATTTTTTTCCTTTTTCTTTTTGTCAATGAGGTCCTATCTTATGGATCCTGTCAAAACGTGAGATAGATATGATATACGCTACTGATCGAAGATGCAAAGTGTGCCATGATTTGATCATGTATTTTTAATCTGTGAATAGAATATTAATGCATGCGCTTTATTTAACTGAGAGAATGAAAATGATGTGGAATAATCCTTCCTGATGTGAAAATAAATCTAAAGCTGATGACATATATGATGCAAGAGGGTAAAGATTAAGATATAAAATTATTTAATTTTTATTTTCAACGACTTAAGTTTTTTTAAAAAATAATTCTTGATATAGTTGTTGAAATTCACGGCAAAGTAGGGAAAGAGAGGAAATTAAGTTAGACAAAAACTGTTAGAAAACTTTTTAAATTTTTTTAGATAAGTTAAGGAGTCAATTTTATTCTTTAAAAAAAGAGGAAAAACACAAGAACGCATGGTAGGAAAGTCTTCACACTAAAAATTCCAAAAAATTAATAGAAGACTAATGGGCCCTTCACATGCTTAATAATCCTTTAAACACATGTTCTTTATATAACTAAAATTTTGGAATCTACTTTGTCTTTTAGTCGATGTGGGACTAAGAGGTTTCACTAGCAACATAAATTTACGCAAGACTTATTGTATAAGTTTAAATAGTATATATTGTATAAATTTAAATAAATCACACATTCTTATCAAATATCAATACTAGCTAGCTTATTCCGTCAAAAACAAATTGATCGTAAATGTTATTTATCACAGCATGAACTATTTATGTTACGAATAAAGGTCAATCTTCAATGGCAACATTAGTTGTTTGTCATTCATTATATTAGGCAATGGTTGCTATACTTTTTGTTTTTGATCATTACAATGGTTGCTTTTCTTTGACCGTATTTGTTTGTGATTGTTATCATATTTATTTAGTTTTAATGAGATTTTGTAGGTAGTTCAACTCCTTAGTTTACTGATATTAATCACTTGTGTTGTTTTCAATTTTTTTAATATTGACTTGTGATGTGTATACTTTAGTGATTTTTAACATTTCTTACAAATTTAATTATTTTCATGTGAGCTTTCTCTATATCAATTTCTATATTCATTTCATTTACTTTGTCTGGTTTTCATCTTTGCAATAATTAGCTTCAAAAAAATTTAAAATTATTTTTGTGAACATTAAAAATTTATTTTACTCTTTAATTATATTATACAATTTTATTTATTTATTTTATAGCATATAGTTACGTATATATATTTTTTGTTACATTTCGATTGAATATCGGTTAGATTGATTAAACTAATGAAGCTCTGAACTAAGTTGCAAGAGATTAGCTAGGGAATGTTCGCTCACTAAATTAAGTTGAGAGCTTGTGAGGGATTAGTGAGGGTCCAATCCCTCGCTAAAAAGGAAAGTGAAAGGTTAAATGTTTAGCGATGGATCAACGGAAGATTTATTTGTTTGAAAGGGGAGGGAAGAGTTTAGTTTAGTTGAAGTGAGAAAATTTACCTCGCTAAATGAAGTTGAGAGTTTGTAGGGGATTAGTGAGAGAGTTTTTTGTCTAACTTTTCTTAAAAACATTGCGAGGGATTAGTGAGAGAGTTTTCCATTGCTATAAATACTTTCAGTGTGTACAAGAGAGTAGCAAGAAATAATTCTCTCACTAAACATTTTAGCTATGAAAAATATGTTGCAAGAGATAATGTCATTGTTAATCTGCCGCTAATTGCTTGTCAAAATTTTTGCCTCTCACTTTTCAAATTTTTATTATTGATCTCGTGAATCTCTCGCTAATCTATCACACTAATTAGTGAGGGATTAGTGAGAAAAAAATTTCTCACTAAATTCCATCACTAATCCACATTTTTCTTGTAGTGGTGCCCTTAAAAAAATAAAAATAAATAAAAAAACATATATAAACACTACAAGAAAACAACTCATTATTGTCGAAGTTACCGTTGGAAATTTGCACAATTACCGTCGAGTCGTCGACTTTTGACGTTACTGTCGGTTTACTGTCGGACATCGGGCAGACGGTAAAGTGCTCGATAGTAATCGATTTACAGTCGGACAATGATACCCAACGGTAATTACCACTTGAATAAACTGACGGAAACCAGTGCACGTTTGATTACATTTGAATCGGTTTACCGTCGGCGCCGACGGTAAATATATTAATATTTTATTCATTTATCGTTGGTTAATGCTGACGGTAAAGATAATAATATTTTATTCCTCTACCACTATCGGTCATTACCGACGATAAAGACATTACTATTTTATTTCTATATTAAAATTTTATTGTCTTAGTATTAATATTTAATTCCCTTACCATCGGCTTTTGACCGCCACTAATATTGAACCTTACCATTGGCTATAATCGACGGTAATAATTAAATATTTTATAAAAATTCAATTAAAATTTAATTATTTATTTTAATTAAAATTTTAATAAATTATATATTATATTAATAAATATGTAATTTAATAAATTATAAATTTAATTTAATAAATAATTATTGTAATTTATAAATATATAGAAATTTATATTTAATAACTAATTAAATATTTATTTAATTAAGACTAAAATATTAAATGAAAATTAAGTAATTAAATTGTATAAGACAATAATAGTAATAACAAAATAAATTTAATATTTAAAATTTTTGAGCAATTACAAATTGCAGCTAGTGCGACGATGAAAGGTAAACACTATCATCGTTGTTTTCAGAATTTAGCTGGTCGTCAAAATCTTCTTCTTCTTCTTTTTCTTCTTCTTCTTCCCCATCATTGTCGACACCATCAGTTGAATGCAAATAGAGGTTAGAAAATTGAAGTATTTCTGGTTCGTCGTGTGTAGCTAACAATGTGTTTGTATTTGTTGTCTGAACAACTATTGTTGCGGAGATTGTGTCCGACACTTGATACGGTTTATCATATGATGATTGCTCTGTTGATTGCATGTCATCCAACTCAAGTCAACTACTTGGTTTGCTTTTGATCACAACTTTCCAGCTTGATTGAGTAGCTCCTAGATAGCTAACGAAATAAACTTGTTTGGCTCTTTCGGCAACGATGAATGGATCATACCGCATATATCGCCTTGCAGGATTAATCTCAGTAATGTTGTAATCTTGATGAGTTCGTGTTCCATTTGGGGAAGGATCATACCAATCACAGCAGAAAAGTACAACGCGATTAGATGGGTCATAGTGTGCATATTCTAATCCAATAATTTTTGAAGCACTCTGTACCAATCATTGCTTGTTTCCATCATTATTAGAATATTCACCTTTGACACAAACACCACAATTGTCTGTCTTATGAGTAGTTGCCCATTTAGATGTGTGAAACTTGTATCCATTAACAAAATAAATGGGCCATCTAATCGCTTTGTTCATCGATCCCCATGTCAAACTTATCAAATTACTATCATTACTAGAATAATTTTGCACCTAAAAAAATGCATTTTAAAAGTAAGTTAAACTTAATCGATTATGATATAAAGTCTTTTGTATGGTTAAAGTATATAATATAAAGAAGTTAAACACATACATAATTTGCAAACCACGACGAAAACATTTGATCAGAGCATTGATTACTAAATTCTCGTTGAAACATCTTGAAAACGTGCATCAATGTTAACAAAGAATTTATAGTAAATTGTATGTTAATGAAATAAAGTACATTAAAGTGGTTGATCGAACGCTTACTGATAGTACGAAAGTACTTCTTCGCAGTTGAGCAAAACAACTAACTGAGTTGCTTCCTTTTCTTGTGCACTCAACCAATAGTCGGGCACCTGCCTCTTTCCTTTGTCGCCGACCATTAGTACTAACTATACAAAATTAAAAAATTTAAGTTAGCACAATTAACTTAAATTAAACTATTATAATAATTTAACATATAATAACAATTATATTAACATATAATAACAATAATACTAACAATTATATTAACATATACTAATATTATACTAACATACTAACATATACTTACATATAATTAATCAATATTACTAACATAATATTAATATATATTACTAACATAACATACTAACAATTATTACTAACATAACATACATTATAATTATACAATAACATAACATATTATATTATATACTAACGTAACATACATTATAATTATATACTAACATATATACCATATATTACTAACATACATTATATTGCTCACATCAATATTACATACATCAATATTACTAACAGACATTATAATACAGAATATATATACAGAATATATACAATTATACTAATATATATACAAAATATATATATAGAATACAAAATATATATACAGAGTGGTGGCTGGCGGCGGACTCACCTTAAATGCTGGTGGCTTCGGCGGCAAGAGTGGGAGCGGCAGCGGCGGTGGCAGGGATGGCGGCAGCTGCGGAGTGTGAGAGAGTTTGGGAGAATTGGAGAGAGTTTGAGAGAGTTTGGAAGAGTGGGGTTGTCGCGGGAGGGAGGAGCTTTTAAAGCAACAACTTTTCAGGTTATTGTCAGACTTATCCGACGGTAACTGGATATTTATTGCTCTTGTTTGAACGTTGGGGAAGATGTGTCAGTTACTATTCTAAGGCGATTACCGTCAGATATGGCCGACGGTAACATTCGAATGTTTGATCTTCCTAGCTAATTACTGTCGGGCATGACTGACAATAACACATGCAATTATTGCTTAGAGACACAAACGTGGGAAGACGTGCTATGAGGTGGTTACCGTTGGACGTAGCCGACGGTAAACACCCACATTTATTGCATGGTGGTGCATATTCTGAGGAGATTACCGTCGATTTTATCCGACGGTAACGTGTGATTGTTTAGCTTGTGGTGAAGACATGACAGTTTACAATTGGTGGGAATTTACCATCAGCTATGACCGAAGGTAATTGTTTTTATTTTTTAAAATCAAAACCTCACATTTTTACCATCGGCAAAGATCGACGGTAAGTTTTTCGCTCCCTTTCTCGCGAACATTTACCGTTGCTTTTATCGTCGGCTCCCCTGTCTGACGGTAACCTAATGCCTCTTCCTCGGTTCTTTACGAGCGAACCGGTTACCGTCAAAGATATTTTCATTTTCTGACTGTAATACCGTCGGCTTCTGGTCCGACGGTAATGTCTGGACGGTAATAGTCTACTTTCTTGTAGTGAAACAAAATAAGTTATCATGAAGTCATGAATGGATTGAAAGTGTTTATATTTTTGTTTCAATTTTATAGTGTAAATTAACGTTACATTATATATAGAAAACCCACATATGATACATTCTCTTATACGGGGTATTTTTTTAAATTTTAAAATATATATTAAAATGAATAAAAGAATACTTTTCTTTTAAAGAGTATAACACATTTTAAACTTTATAACAACGATGCTTCTAATTAATTAATGGTATCAAGTCATCATCCAAAAAAAAGCTATAATCTTTCTTGGTCCCTCGATCTCTTTAGTTTACATGCTCTTTCGGTTCTTTCTTCCTTATTCTACAAATGGAGGCTATGCAGGGATATATTCCTTGTATTGGACATTAGTGATACTTTACAACTCATTAGAAAGTAAATAAAAATTATAAAAAAAACTATTTGACATCATTAGTTATTAATTATAATTTATTCCAGTATCTTAGCCATCAAAATCTTGTATATTGATTAATATGTTACTTTATAGATGATAAATTAGTTTAGTTTAACTGCAAGGGGAATAATAATTTTCTAGCTAGTGGGGAAGGAAATATAATTCAAAAAGATATCCTGCATGCCTTTGGTGACAATTGGAGTAGTCCTCCTTCTTCCATGCCTTTCCTTTTTGGTGGTTTCTTTCTTCATGTCGATTCCATATAGAATCTACTAGCTAGTTCCATATCATATGGAAAATCTGATCTCTATGACATAAATTCAAAGCAATTATATGCCACAGCAACAATGATGAGTAGCTCTCACTAGGTAGGACAAAACATGACCTAGTGACCAAGTTGGTGTTTCTCTTTTAAGGCCGGCCATATGGTTAGATTTTGAGACGCATGCCCCAATTGCTCGTGTTTTCGTATAATAGAGCTCACGCGTGAACAACAGGTTAAATTGAAATTGAAATTTCATTATATAGGGTTTCATCCATATATATATATATACACACACATATATGATGATGATGACTAATTGATGTAGTGGTTAAAAGAGCACCACTTTCAATTCCTTTAATAATGAAGGTGACTGGCCAACTGAAACTGATGGCGGCACCTGCACTACTACACTTTCTATTACTAATTCTCTTTGCAAACTGACATTAATTAAATTATCTTTTATATTCCAACTCAATTTTCCTATATGTTTTCAAAAAAGATGATGGGGATTATTATTATACAATGATGATCATCAGACTAAATAAAACTTTGTGAGGACTTTGGGATATCACTAACTGACCAGTTGAGTGTGTAATTAATGTGAGAATGTTGCATGTTGTGTTAGAGGAAGAGGAAAAAGCGCAGAACTTGTGTGCAGATAAGTTAAGAGTTCAATTGTTATGTTTAGACTATTATTTAATCAAATATTATTATATAAGTAAATATAATTGATTCTTTTATTCACTTTTTAAAAAATCATATGTAAAATGACTTAATTAGATGATAGTGTAATAAATTGTTACATTGTTAGCAATTAAATTCAAAAGGTTGATTACGAGTATTTATCAAAAGAAACATTACTGAAAAAGATGCATTTTGGTTGTTATGATGGATGTTTTAGTTATGAGTTGTACTTGAAAATTATTTTTCCAACTGGCTAGGCGTCCAAGGCCAATATGTAATTATTAATGGATAGAAAAAAAGACAAGGAAAATCGGTGGGTTTGTGTGCAGTGTTGATCATTGAAGGCTTATTTGATTTGGCGAATAATTGAGTCTATACATATTTTGGGGGTTAAAAGGGTAAAAGACATGTATACCCTTGAATTATTTCAGGGTAAAGTTTGCGGAAAGGAAAAAAAATCAATAATTTAGTACGGACTTTAAGGATGGCTTTGATTATACATAGTGGAAGGGCACTATAGCTTGGTACCCTTTTGCTCCCCAGTATTGTTGGAGCAATAGGTATGATGAATGTATGATCATCATAAATCATATGCCTGATGAATTAATTAATTTACTTTGTCCTCTTCTTATATATAATGTGATTGTGTTTTTGTACTATATGCTTAGCACACATTGCATTGGCCCAGGAGGTAGATTCCAAATAAGGTCTCTGCCACTAAAAAAATATGAAAAATGCTAGATCTAACACCACTTTTAGATAATAATAAGAAGAAAAAAAACATATGAGATTTGTTAGTTTTTTTTTTCCTTATATAACATATTAATTTTATTTTTTGTTGTTGTCGATTTTTTTGTTATTCAAAAATGTTATTCACTTATCATTTTTTAAAAACAATATTCCACCAAAATCACATATATGGAGGAGAAATTATTGGGTCGACAGCATTTTTAAAATAATATTTTAGCTTTAAATAATAAAAAGATTGACCACTAATTCAATTTTAAATTTTGACAAATGTACATATAATATAATAAATTAGGTATAAGATAAGTTTAGAAAAACACTTCTCTATTTAAATGGCTATTACATGAATGGTGCGAGTAATTAGAACACAATCTTAATTTATTCTTATAATCGGCCAGTGGGTACCTAATAATTTCTCCACGTGTAAACATATAAGAAAGGAGGGGGCCATGCAGTGAAGTGGGGGTGATGTGGAAATAAGCAGGGTAATGGACAGAAAGGTGCAACACGGCAAATCCCAGGTGCCACTGCTAAGATTTCCAGACAGACATAACCCACAGCAAAACACGCGTGTGCCTCTCTTGTTTCTTACCCTTCTTCTCCTTTCTTGTTTTTTTCTTCTTTTTCTTTTTTTATAATCTTTTCCCCCTTCCATATAATTTTCATAATTTTCAATTAATTTCACTAATTTTTTCATTATATATAATTGCTAATGAGTTGTAGGGGGTGAGGTGATTTCAATTCTATTCCCCCACCAACATCAAACTCAATTAGGTAGAGAGAGAGAGAGAAGAGGAATATCGTTTAGGCTATGATTGCATAAAGGGTATATAATATTCACGGATCTAGGAGATATTGATGGCCAGCTTGAGCAACTTGATGATATGGGATATACATTACGTGCATACATATAGTGTAGGGGGGTGTGTGTCGTTGTGTGAGAGAGAGTTTTTATGGAATAGAGAGAACAGAGAAAAGGAAAGAGATGATGAAAAGTTAAAATTGAATGTACATCTAAGATTTGTTGAAAGTGGAGAAGCACATGATAATTGGAATGATTGTGCGGCTTGAATATCTTTCGTATAAATAAATCCACTTCCGAGCCCTCATAGATAGCAATATGAAGCATGCGCGCATAGATGCCACAGTGTTACTAATAATATAATATATTTGTAGTATATTATATTATATTATATTATACTATAATTATTATAAGCATAATACCCTACTCATTCAGTCATTCTCACGTAAGCAATATGCATTTAGCTGCGTTCAGAGTTTCACACAACTCAAGAGAAATTCTTATGTCTGCACAGAAAATCACTAATAATAGAATGATATTTTAAAATATAACTCACCATTTATTTATATTTTTATGTGAAAAATATTTTATTATTAATTGTGGGTACGAACACTTGGTGTCTATGAAAGAATTTTCACACATGTAGCCTCCTAAGCATGTGCCAATTTGCTTACTAGGTGAGCCTGAGAGTGATGTAGCTAGGCCTCCAACTAGCGGTCACATTATTATTGTTCAACTTGTGCTTTGCTACTACACTAAACCCCTTTTTAATATACATATATATATATATATATATATATATATATATGTATGTGTGTAATAAATTAATTTTAAGGGTTATTTTATAATTGGAGATAATTAAAATTAATGAAAAGTATAATGATGAGAGATGATTATTTTAATAGAAAGTAAAATACTTTACATTTAATTTTAATAAAAAAAGAAAACATATGCTTTCTGTTCCAATATAATTTTTTTTCTTTGTACAATCACTCAATTAATTATTGTCATTGCTATTGAAATTTTTAAGTTTTGAAGATTATTTGAGTGATAATATAGTTTCAATTTGATAATATACTAAATAAGTATTAAGTGCATATATGAAACATATTAATTTTATATATGTATAATTTAATAGTATGTATGAAAATATTAATTCTAATAATATAGTTTCTTTAATTTTGATAATATTAAATAAGTATTAAGTGTATATATGAAAAGATATTAATTTTATATATGTATGAAAAAATATATAAAATGTTAATTTAATATATGTATAATTTAATAACATAAAAACTGTAAATATAATAATCCTATATTTTGATATTTAAATTAAAAACAAGGATTTAATTTATATATGTTATTGTCAACATTTTAAATGCATTTGATACTTCATCTATTTCAATTTATCCTTCCAAATTTTTGACAGTTTAGAGTTTTAAAATAATTATATAGCTCGCAAAGTTTAATTGTTATGAACTTTTAATATAATTTTTTTATATTGTCATCCAATCAAATCATTTCATATGTATGGCATTTTAAATAATTATCGATAAAAGAGTCAATTATTTTTACTTATGTGCTAACTTTAGATTAAATGATAGTGTATTAATTTTTTACATCTCAAAATAGTGTCAATTTTTTTTTTCACACCCTTTGTATTAATGACCACATGCAATCTTAACATAGAGAATAATATATTATTAAATATATGCACTAACAGAGATAATTTTGCTCAACCAACGGGTGTTGGTCCAAGTGGTAAGCAGCTTGGTATCGCTTAAGCAAAGTCCCGAGTTCTTTTGCTCATTCAAAGAATTTTTAACTAACCCTAAAAGGACACAGTTAAAATAAAATTGAGGGATATATATATATATATATATAATAAATTACATTTCTGATTTTAAATAGTGTATTACTCATTCTGTTTTAATTTAATATTCGAATTTTTTATGATTTAGAATTTCATAATACCTATCAAGTTCACATCTTAAAGTTGTATTTTTTTTAATAATGTTCTCTATATTAATGCTAAAATGCAATTTTAGCATAGAAAATATTATACTATGAAATACTTCAACGACGATAATTCTTTCATTCAAATAATTTATACTATTATCAATAACATTTATTATTTTTTTAATTCTATCATATTAACTCTAAATGGACAATTAAATTAAAATGGAAGGGTGTATAACAAAGATTTTATAGGGTGACTAAACCTTGGTACCGAGTAGACAACCTAAAAAAAAAGATTTTATTCGGTAAAACTAAACAATACGATGGAATGTCAAATACTAATTTCAGCTTTAGTTCTATTCGAAGCATACAACTGAATTCCCACTTGCCCTTAATCAAGTAGTGAATACTTTAAAGAAAAGTCATGGTTCCTTTTTTAATCTTATCATGAGTGTACAAATAAATAAAAACACTACTATATATGCAGAAGACATATCCTGTCAAATTACTTTTAACCTAGTCAAATATGCTAAACCTGCATTTACAACTCATATTCTCGTTCTGACATACATATATATACATATATATATTCTCTATCTCCTCGGTTTCAGAATATAATTATATGTCTGCATATATATATATTGTACTTTATTATACTGAATTCATCATCTAATCTACATTGAATATTCTTATTGTATCTTTTCTACAATAATTGAAAATTATTAACAATGACAAGTGCTAGCTTAAACAATGATTTTTGGTACCAATGCCACAGAAAAGATATAATTATATATCTATGATGGAATACTATATAATATAATAATTATAACATAGAAGAAGAAATTAGAAGACCTAAAATTAAGGTACGTGATGCCATATATATATTTTGTGCAAACTAGCTAGAGAAGCACTAATTTCTGCTCCCTTGCATGGTAGGCCAGGTTCATAATAATGATTGACGACCGTACGATCTGTCTAAGTTGCTTTTCCTCCATACTTAATACTATTCACACATTGATTCATGTGCTTGTGCTTCTTCTGGGTGTGTTTTAGTTTTTTTATTTCCTCTCTCTTTTTCGTGATTCACATGGTGTTTCAGCTGATTAATGTACACTGTTGCTGAATGATCTTATCAAAGTCAAATCAACTCAATCAAAAGATTAATGAGAAAAATGTTTGTATTCTTACTGTAAAAACAAAGCTAGACATCCAAATTATGAGTTAGTTAAAGGTTTATAAACAATGTTCTATTCTTACCATGTCAACCTAAGCTTTATGTGGATAAATCTGATCTATAACCAATGTAGGGACTGAATCATACAAACAACACACTTTATACATTGGATGATGTTTTTACCATAAATAACTAGTTAGACATATTATATATTTTTAAAAAAATTCGAATACAACTCATTAAACTTATTCCTGACTTATCAAAATGAGCTACTAACGATCTCGGTTTATGCATTAAGTGATTGAGCGAAAACAAATCTTATATTGAAAGAGTGTAAAATATAACATGTACTATCATTGGACTAAAAAGCATAGTACATGTTAAGACTGAACAAATAAAGCATATCTAGTACATGTTTTGTTCTACTTTAAAGCAAAAGCATATTATTCATATACTAGTATTTTTAAATTTTAATTTGCAAATCCCAAAAACGTAGTTTGAAGGGTGTAAATTAGTTAAATTTTAATTTATTTCAACACATGAACAAATTTTTTTTTACCTTGAATTACACTTCAACATAAATTTTAGTTCTATAAACTAAACTTTAATTAGTCCCAAAATATGTTTGTCCTCCGTAGTTTTGTTTTTATTTGGATTTTGCTAAGACACTTGTTAAGGAATTAATAAGAGGTAAGTTGTATTAGAAAAACAAAAATGTGAAGTGTTTAATGTAATAAACGCATTAGAAATCATCATTCATTCCATTTTAAGTCTTGTAGCAAGTGTTAACAAGGGTTAAGAACACTTGTTAGCTTAACTCTTTCTTATTTTTATTTTGTATGGTGTTATGTCATGAAGAACCCAAAAACACTCAGGTTTTTAGTATTGTAAATGAAAAACATAACATCAGTATAAGAGTTTTATCTTTGTAGTTTGTTAATTTGGATAAAATCATTTTAGATAGTCCCGTAAACTCTGAACAGTCGCGGTTTAAATTATTAAAAAAAAAAAAAAACCCATAACCCCAAACACAATCTACCCCTTTCCTTTTCCATTTTTTCTTGGGCCTGTGACATGAGCGATGATGGTAATAAATTTGAGCTCTCATCTTTTGTCGTAGTGGTTTTGAGCTTTTATCAATACAGAATGGCTGACTGGAAGGCCCAATAAAATCAGGCCCAGTATCCAAAATAAGCCCATTTACCGCTACCCACCCAGACAAATAAAAACACATCTTCCCGGTTAATGCGAACCGGGTTGAGCGTGGATGGGTTTAAGTAACGGACGAACAAAATCGGAAGAACCGAAGAGAGAAGCTGTTTTAGATCAGAAGATCTGAGCAGAGAGAGATCGGAGAAGAAGAAGAAGAAAATGGGAACGACGGTGGGCCTGGCGCCTGGGCTTTCCCGGAAGCTGAAGAAGGTTCTAGAATCGAGGACGGACACGCCGGATATCTTGTCCTCCCTCAACACGCTCTCTTCCTTCTACGAAGAGAACACTCCCCAGTCGCGCCGCAACCTCCGATCCACCATCGAGAAGCGCTCTCTCTCCATCAACCGCGAGTTCCTCGACGCTTCTCACGCCGCGCAACTGGTAACTCCGTTCTTCTTCTTCTTCGTCTTATTCTTCTTGCGCACATAGCTTGATTTGGCATTCGAGCTGTTCTGATCCGATCCGATGTTTTTTTTTTCTCTCTGTGAAATGTGTGTTTGTTAGGCTTTGGATAGCGTGGAGAACGAGGTCAATGCGCTCGCGGAGTGTTGCGACAGGTGTGGCTTTCCGTTTCGAATGGTTCCGTAGTTGCAATTTGTTGTTTGCTTGTTTATGTTAAGAAGTAGTTGCTTTGATTCCGAGTGTTGTTGCGACGAAACTTTGAAGGGAGCTCAGGTATTTGTGCTTAGTAGCGTTGTTGGGCTGAGTTCACTTCTGCTTCTGCAGGAATTGCTCATATGGACTTTAATCCTAGAAGAATGTATTCAAAATGAGATAACAGTCTGAAATCATAACTAATTAATTTCTTTTCTATTTGTATGTATATCTGCATGAAGCCATGAAGTTGAAGCACATAGACTATTCACTCAATGATTATGAGTTATTGGAAGTGTTAGAGTTTAGAACAAACGAACAATACTTGTTTTATGCAATGGAATAGGTTATTGTGTTTTAGAAATAATGTGACCAATTTGTTGAAGAATGAGGTTTGTTTAGGAGATGGCTGATATGTTTGAAGTCAAGAATTGTCACTTTTATGGGACACTGTCTTCATTTGCTACTCCACGGGCATTTTAGTTGTAGGTGAAGGATAATATTGCTGTTAAGAGGAGATAATTTCTGTGATCTGGCATTGAACAATTTAGGCAATACACTTGTTATTAGTCACAACTAGGATTATCTGCTTCTTGTTTGTATCTATTTATTTTATTGTTCAGGTTCCATGTGCATAGATGCCTTTCATAAATGCAGAAACTGGTGTTTTATTTGCAGAAAATAAGTCGAAAGATTTGTTTTAATTAGGAAATAATGTGCTTGTCAGCACTTAGTTTGTATCTATAGGGTTCGGGTTCCTATCACAAATGCTGTTCTATCAATTCACATGGTATGAGATTCTGGAGATTTTGGTGGGTGATTTGGCTAAAATAATGAAGTTTGCTAAGTTTTGCGCAAGGCAGTTCCATGATAGCAAGTGAGCTAGAGCTGAATGTGGTTTGAGGTCAAGACAATTTCTGTATTTAGTGTGAGATGTTGATTTATGGATCTTAAATGATTTAGTAGTGCAGCTCCAGAAACATTAGGTCAGGAGTGATGATCTGTTCAGCACTTTGTTAGGTTTAAGATTTTGAATTTTGCCTTAGAGCATATCGAGTTTACCTTTGAAATTGTCTTATTGTTCTCTCAGTGAGAATAAATTCTTCATTTTGTTAGTCTGTAGATCTTTTGATAAAATTTTAGGTTTTATATTTTTGCAGAATAGCAAAGGCTTTGAATAGTTGTAGTGCTAGCACAGGTGACATTATCAACACCACAGAGAGGCTCAAACAAGAGCTTGAAACTACTACACAAAGACAAGAGATTGTGGCATGTTTCCTACGTGATTATCAGCTCTCCCCTGAAGAGGTTTAAATTATTGTTTGATGTCTTGCCTATTATTGATTTATGGCTTTATGAATTAATTATGGGATAATCGTACAATGTTCATGCTTACAATTAATTGTTGATCGTCTGTAGATAAATGCACTTAGAGATGAAGAGTTGAATGAAAACTTTTTCAAGGCACTTTCTCATGTTCAAGAGATTCACGCCAACTGCAAGGTGTTGCTTAGGACACATCATCAGGTAATCTTCTTGTTCTATCTATCTCCTTATCCTATTTTCACTCGTCAGCTGTGTGGAATTCTACACATGTTGGCTCATGGCTGAAGTCTGAATCCATGATGCCTATAAGATGAGTTTACCTATAAATACTATGCATGCTCTCGGGCTAAATCTTCTATCCTTGACGTAAGTGGTGAGAGTTCTGCCAGCTGGCTGTTGGTGCAAGTTTGGAAATGTTCTTAAAAAGATAATGTGGAAAAGACTTGCATTATATTTGTGCTTTCAACTATCCATAGATATTCTTGTGCAACTGGGGAAGAAAACGGAGTTACACATCAGACGTTAATGAAAACTTCATAGTTGCATAAGCTATGTAAACTTATTATTCATTTATTTGAAGCAATTAGTACTTAATCAACACTTGAACTTTCAAAGTCCTGGTTGTATGAGTGCCAATGATTTCCTTTCAATATGGACAACTCAAAGTCCAAACTATGATATTTAGTTGGAGCCTATATTTATATTAATAATTTACTTAATTTTAAAGTAAGAAGTGTCCTGCCATCATCAAATTTAAATACATGTATCTGCAAATCAGTATCCCGTTAAAGGTCATCTAGTGGGCAGGAATCTGCACGATTAAACATTAGGAAAATACGAATTTTTGAAATAAATTCTACCTGAAGTCCTGAACTTTCTTTTGAGGACAACATGCTTCAGTCACTTCGTATATGGCTTAGCTTCTTCCCTTCTTCTAGTATTAGTATGGTCCTTAATGTATCATGACCCTAGACAAGTTGGATAAACCAATCAAGGTTTGCTGTAATGATGGTTTCGTTGCTGTATTACCAATTTGTGTTTTATGTGGTGAGCAATCTTTATGCATTGTGCAATACCCTTTCCCATTGTATACGATTGAACAACATGAGATACATGCCATTGCAGCGTGCTGGTTTAGAGCTGATGGATATGATGGCTGTGTATCAAGAAGGAGCTTATGAGCGCCTATGCAGGTAAACATTCATCTACTTCAGGATCATTTGGCTAGAGCATGTGTGTGATTTATATACATGTATGAAGTTTGAATAAGGCTTGCATGTATTGCTGATATAATGTCAAAAATAGACATTTCCTATCTTGTAAGTTTTCTTATGGACTCATTGTGAGGTTGTTCCTTTTTTTAGATTGGCTAGTTTGATGATATATGTAACTACTCATATTCTGTATTTGTAGGTGGGTTCAGGCAGAATGTAGAAGATTGGGTGATACTGACAACCCGGAAGTTAGTGAGCTTCTGAAGACAGCTGTGCGGTACCTCAAGGAAAGATCTGTCCTTTTCAAATATTGTGCAGAAGAGGTAATTTTATTGTGGATTTAATCAACTTACTGAAAAATTGGCAAATCTAGTTTTTTTTTTTTTTTTGGGATTAGAAACCAGTCATATTCCATATCAGAATTGAGATATTTCATATCACAAAAAATTATAATGCACCAACAAATGAAATCATGATACCATAATTGTTGGTGTCCCTCCTGTCAATGATACAATCTATAGAATTTATGTATTATCAAATTTGAAACTTGGATTGTCTTTATCATCATTTTATTTGCTCATTATAAATTACTGATTTACTAAATTTTGCAGGTAGCCAATATGAGACACAATGCACTATTTCGAAGATTTATTAGTGCTCTTACACGTGGGGGACCTGGTGGATTGCCTCGACCAATTGAAGTGCATGCTCATGACCCATTACGTTATGTTGGTGACATGCTAGGCTGGTTGCATCAGGTATGGCATCAAAGCATTGTGGATGGATGCTCAAAATCACTTCTGAATGCTGTTTTTCTATCATGGTTTATCTGTTCATTATATATTTTTTGTATGCATGCAGGCTTTGGCGTCTGAACGTGAACTTGTGCTTGTTTTACTTGATCCAGATGCAACTGTGGATACTGGCCCAACAGCGAAGCAATTCTCCAATAACTCTGAGAACTCTGGGAAGACAGAATCTGACTTGATGTTTGTTCTTGATAGAATTTTTGAAGGAGTATGTAGGCCGTTTAAACTGAGAGTTGAACAAGTTTTACAATCTCAGCCGAGTCTGATAGTCTCTTACAAACTGAGTAATACCCTTGAATTTTACAGCTACACTGTGAGTTGTTATCTCAATTCAGCTTTCATGATAGTAAAAATCCGTATTTGTCTGTGTGACTGCTTCTGGTCTTATAGATTGCAGATTTACTTGGGCGAGAAACTGCACTTTGCAATACACTATGGGTGCTTAAAGATGCTACTCAGAAAACATTTTTTGATATTTTGAAAGGCAGAGGAGAAAAGCTTTTACGATATCCCCCACTTGTGGCTGTTGATCTTTCCCCACCACCAGCAGTGAGGGAAGGAGTATCTGTACTTCTTGAAATTATTGACACCTATAACGGCATGATGGTTCCTGCTTCTGGCCAAAAACCTGCTTTTGATCCAGTTATATCTGCTATACTGGATCCAATAATTCAGGTATGTTACTTAATCTGGTTCCTGCATTTGATACTAGGATCTTTATGTATAGTCACGAAACAAGTTGATGCAAAGTTGCAAAAATGGTGCTCTAAAATTTGAACTTTCTTTGTGATGTCATATTGTTTCTTACGTGATAGTAATGTTTGAAGTTCCTAGCACTCATCTTGGTAGTTATATATGACCATATGACATAGTGCAACCTGCAAATGTGTGTAAAATCGCTGCACTTGGGTTCCTTGATATTTACTTAAAACTTTGAGAGGTCCTTGTCCTTATGAGCTAAATTGTGCTCTTTCATAAACACTGTACAGTTTGCACATTGCATCAAGTTTTATGTGGTTTTCTTCCCTTGTTTCAATCATTTCTTATTCCAAATATAATGTTGCCTGGCGCTGAACTTATTTCTGCAACTTTCCTGGTTATTGCCTGACTGATTTATTAGATATATGCAGGCTATTGAATTTGTGAATATTGGCTGTAATTTTAATGAATCATAGGATATCATAGCTGCCTATTTGTTGCAGATGTGTGAACAAGCAGCAGAGGCACACAAGTCGAAGGGAGTTGGCCACTCATCAAGAAGGAATAGGATGAGTTCTGACTCTGGTCAACTTACCAGATCCTCTGTTGATGCAATATTGTCTAGTAGCAGTCCTGCTTCAACCTCACAGGT
This sequence comes from Nissolia schottii, assembly GCA_003254905.1. Classification (NCBI taxonomy): domain Eukaryota; kingdom Viridiplantae; phylum Streptophyta; class Magnoliopsida; order Fabales; family Fabaceae; genus Nissolia; species Nissolia schottii. The sequence goes on from QANU01001262.1 coordinate 75,932, forward strand.
CCGTGCTTGCTCTTTCACTACTATTTTTTTTTTTTTGCACTATTTATGCTTTTATACTGCCCATGTTAGTGCACGAGACCATGTTTAACTCCTGCAAGAAATTAAATAAAAGTTCATTTGGAAACTAGGCACCAAAATTGAAATATTCTGTAATGTTGCCGGGACTTCTCTCAAAGAAATTCCTTGTCATGTCCATAAATGTAAAATCATGTGGACTAACTAGTAAAGTTTCGTGTCTCATTGTCCAATTTTCAAATGTTTTTTCTTTTGTAATTATTAGTGTCTGATTTGGACTTGCAAATAAAGTGGAAGAAATTAATGCAAGATCTTAAGCACGTGAAAACTTAAAGCTGTCACCCTCTGGACTTTTTTTGATTATTTCCTTTTAGAACTTTTATCAAATTGACTAACTTTGGGTTGAGTTGACATTTGCCTTCATCTTCTAATGCCATGCTGTTTTGGCAGACTAGCGAGACCCCCTCCAAGATCTTTCTCATTAATTGCTTGTGTGCTATTCAACAACCTTTATCTCGGCATGAGGCTGCTGCTGAGTATGTGAAAAGGCTTGGAGCAATGATTGATAATCACTTGCGTGTACTTGTGGACAAAGAAGTTGATGCAATCTTAAGAAGATGTAATTTATCCGAAAAGATGCCTCATTTCCTTAATTCGATTAACCAGGCGGGAGACAATGAAGTTCGGACCCCGTTGGCTGAGATGGAGGACACTAGTCCAGCCATTCTTTCAGAGTGTTTGAAGGCTCTGTTTGGTCTTATTTTGGGAAACGAAAGTTCCCTACCTGAATTTGAGCAGATGCAGGTTCCAAGGTTGCGTTCTGAAGCTTCTATAGGGGTGGCCAGGTCACTGGCCGAAGCTTATGAGCTTCTTTACGAGGCAATCATGGATCCCAAGAATGGCTATCCCGACCCCAGGTCGCTGGCAAGGCATCCTCCTAATCAGATAAGAACCATTTTAGGAATATGAGTTATATTACCATGTTTTGCTCCTACCCCATGCTTGTTTTGTTTCTTAATTACGTAAATATCTTTTCTTTCTTTATCTCTCTGTCTCTCTCTCCCGTCACTCCGGCGTTTGAAATTGTATTGTTATACAACAAATAAGTTTTGTGATGTACTTGACTTTTGAGATACAAAATATTAAAATTCGTATAATGTTGTTATTAATGAATTATATATTGTTATGATTAGATTCCAGGAAATGCTTTTAGAAATTTTTGTGGGGGTAAATTTCACTTAATTTATTTATTTTTAATAATTTTTATAACTAAATTCATCAAATTTTGTTATAATTTCATGATCTAATATGACATATTAATAAATTATATGATCTAATATGATAAATTAATATTGGGGATTACTCTGGTACTTTATCAAATATAAGGATATTAGTACATTATGATTATCTATGACTAAGAATCAACCATGTCTCCCATTAATTGTAAATTGTCCCATTAATTGTAAATACTTATTATTTTAAACCTGGAAGTAAATCATGATTGTTGATTTGATTAATGAAAAATTTATTACGATCATATAAAACATGAAATGATAACAAAATTTGATGAATTTAATTATAAAAATTATCAAAAAAAATAGATAAATAAAGTGGCATAGGATATTTACTCTATAGGATATTTGAAAAATCACCATCTTAATAAAGAAGAAAGACATTTTATTTTTTATTTTATTTCTTCAAATGTTAAATGTCAATCATCATAGGTTAATTTTTATACTCATGGGTTAAGTCCGTTTATCATTACTCATTTTGATAATATCATTGCAAAGAAGAAAGGCATATGAACGATTAGTTTGGAATTTTTTAGACATGTCTTTTTTGGGAATGATTTTTGTGGAATGGTTGCACCTGGTAATGCATTTCTGCCTCTCGTTATGTTACTAGGGGATACACTATTTCCTCCCACCTTTTTGTCATTTATGTGGAAAGGCTTGTTCGATGCATAACTATGCCGTGGACAGAGACTTCCTTTGTTCGCAGAAGATTTCGTGGTTCAGCATGATGTGATCCCTAAGTTCTTTGCAATCAAGAAAAACGAATGATAACCGATCCTCACTTATCGGTCAAGCGTTAGAATTAGGGCTGTCAAAATGGGTCCGACCCGTTTATCGGGTTAAATGGACGGGTTTTACATGTAAAAATTAGGCCCGTGAAAATTTGAAAAAAATTGGACCAGCCTGTTTAAGCCCGGCCCGTTTGGCCCGCGGGCTGGCCCGTTTACCCGTGAATTTTGTTATAAAAAATTTCTAATAATTTTTTTTGAATTTTTAAAAATTTTTTAAAAAAATAAACAGGCTGGCGGGCGGCCCATTTAGGCCCACACACCGACCATAAACGAGCCGGGCCTGAAAAATATGCATATTTTTGACCCAGCTCATTTAGGCCCACGGGCCTTAACGGGCAAGCCTAAACAGGCCGGGCCCGCCCGTTTTGACACCCCTAGTTAGAATAATGCCTCAGTGACGACTATTGGAAACAGGCGAGATAATAACATTCGCAAATGTGTGTGTTTATTGTGGGTTTTATTACAGTGAACTTCATCACATTAACTGTTTACCACCCACCGTATCACTTGGCTACAAGTTTATGTTCATTCGGAAGATAATACCATAACGACAAATAAAAATATGCATGCATTTAAAAAATAGTTGTGCTACATGTGCACCAAATATTGTCCTAACGTTTAGTCACCACTGTTTTAAATATACTATGGCGCACTAATAATAAAATAATTGCCATTAATTATGAGTATTTTTACGTATAATAATACGTTAGTCGTACGTACACTCATTTGTTGTCCACGTAGAATTTTTCTTTAAAAAATGTTGGTAGCTTAATATGTGAAAATGACCCCGTAGGAACCTGCATCGACCTGAGGAAGAGAACGTTCTCTCAAGCCTACCTTTTGGTTCATATGGACTTATTGACGTCCTTTTGTTTTCTTTTCTTCACTTCAATATTCAATTATTTTAAGTATAATCATCTTTGACTTTGTGATTCAATGGTAGATTGATGAGGTAGTACATGGTCAGCAGAAAATAAATGTAGGTGAAATTTGATGGCCTCCCTTCTGCCAAGGTAAGTTGAACTAACCAATACTTCCCTCAACAACATTTTATCAAACATTTTGAAACACCACCAAATTGACTCAACTATATATACCCCCATTTAGATTCTCCCTAATTCAATTGAGCTCATCAAAACAATATCCCAAGATCTTTCAGAAAAATGGCAGCTTCAAAGCAATATCATGTCATCCTTTGTATGGTAGTGGCAATTTTATTGTCAAGCCCCAAAATCAGCCTAGCAGCTCGTCACCTCCTTCAGACACCAACTCTTCCTGCCCTTCCACCATTGCCCCCTTTGCCTTCACAGCCAAGTTTCCCAAAAGCCACACTCCCGCCATTACCAAGTCAAATCCCAAAACTGACAATGCCGCCGTTGCCGAGCAACCAAATGCCATCTCAATTGCCCTCCTTCCCTAGCATGCTGCCTCCTCTGCCCACCATCCCGACATCTCTCTCTCCACCACCCCCATCAAATTAAACAGGCTGCTTTGGATTATGTTGGGATGTTGTGTTTGTTTGAACATTGATTCTGCTCTTTTGGCTCTATCTATCGGTGTCCTTTGAGAGAGCTTCTTGGTCATTTCATACTTCAAATTTTATGTTTTACTTTTTGTGTTCCTAGGGTCATTCTTAATTTGTTGAAAATCATGAGTGCCCGATGATATTGATGGTTGCCTCTGTGTATCTCGTGTTACAGATATTTATAATACTATGTGATGTCATTGTTTATCTTTATCGATCATGGTCATTACTATTATTATTAATCGATTATTATGACATACTATAGTATCAAAAGTGTGATGTCCGTCATTACGCAATTTAAGTATGGAGTATATTGATTTAACAAAAAAAATTATATGGCTTAAAAATAAATTTTAACTGTATCTTTGAATTAAAAAATTTAAACTATTAAATCTGTTTGATGTGTGTGTCTATATATATATATCTTTCTTTTGTAATTTATTGCCACAGTAAAAATTTTAAAAATATATTCAAAAAGTAGCTCACAATTAAAAGTGATAATGGGACAACGTGAGAGTAGGGGATAGTTCCCTATCCTCGAATAGTTACTTGTTTTTTACTATTATACAAATAAATGGGTGCTACCTATCAATTCCATTATAAGAAAATTTTAACAATATGAACTCAAACCGTGATAAGAATTTTTTGAAATTTGTTGAAACTCATGTCAATGAAGTTCTCAAAGAATAACCTACATAGATTCGACAACTTTAAACACTGAAAGTAAAAAATCATTAAATGATGTTATATTTATGAAAAATGAAATGATGTTGACCCATGTATCATTTATATTTATATATTTATACTTATAATTATGTATGTTATATTTCATGCAATGATGCAATTTAAAATCATGAGAAAAGGAAAGGAACAACTTAAATGTTATTTAAAATGTTGTTGATTACAAATGATTCTATTTAAAGTAATAACTCATTTTTATATAATTAGTAGTAAGGATAAGGATTCGTATTTATTAATTTTTTTTATTAAATTTCATCCTATATTAATAATATTATGATTTTATCATATTTTTAAAAAAATGTGGTTAATTAGTGTGATTTTGACACATGATTTTTGTTTGCCACTGTAGCATGTTTGTGGAGAGTGGACTTGATGGATTTTAGTATATTATATTTTAGTATATTATAATTATAATGATATATAATATGTATATTTATAATAGTATATAACATGTTATAATAGGGGATTACTTCGGTACCCTATCAAATTCAAGAGTATTATTACCCTATGATTATCTATGGGTAAGAATCAACCACGTGTTCTATTAACTCTAAATACTTATTATTTTTAAACTTAAAAGTAAGTCATGGCCGTTGAAATATAAAAAGGTATCGGTATCCTTGTAAAAACATGAGTACTGAACGAAGAACCATTATAATAATAATAATTATTATCAATATGATTAAATACGCAAGATTTGATTCTCCAATTTAATTAATAATATTAAATTTTTAATTAATAAAAAACATAAAATAAATTAATAACAAAATAAAAATTAAATGTTATTTGGATTGCGTAGGATTTAAAATTTTATTTAAGGTAATAAGTATATTAGTAATGATAATGGTCGGGGATGATGATATCAAGAAGAAAATTACCATATCATCAGTTTGGTGGAGAATCAATCTAATAACATTTTCATTTTTATTAAAAGAAAATTAAGTGGACCTGGAAATCGCTTCGAAGTTAGGGAAAAAAAATCACTAAAATTTAATAAACACAACATAAATCAAAGTATGGTGTATTATGACTATTATTCTTTTTTGGGTAAGAAGTTTGGTCCACACAAAGATCTAAAGATCTAAAATTTAAGAAACACAACATATTTTTTGTTCGATATTTCTTATTAAGGCTTAAGTCAAAGAAGGCAAGCAAATGGGATCATAACACCACCAACCGATAGTTAAAGCTAATCATTAACAAAATCTGCTATAATTAATAATGAGTACATAATTGAATTCCTTAAATACGGCTTAATAGAGACTAACAAAAATTTCTAGTTACTTTTTGAACAAGAGAAGATTTTTGCTCTCATCTTTTTAATTTTGTTACTTTAATGAATGTTGGTAATTTAAAATGTAAAGATGGCCCACATTTATTAATGTCATACAATAAAGAGAATACTCTAATTAGTTCTAAACTTTTAACCAAAAAAAAAAACTTCAATTGGTCTTTCTTAGTCTCTAAACATTTAAGAAAAAATGATCATTGAGGGTAACATTTCAAGAAATAATTTGGTTTTTTTTTTGTTAAAGGACCAACGTAAACATTAATAAAAAATTCAATAACTAATTAGAACAGTCACGGTACAATAAATAAATGAGAGTAACAACTTTGTCTTAGTCAAACACTCTCTCATTTTCAATTAATTATTCACTTTAAATTATGCATAAATATTAAAAAAAATAATTAAAAATGGTAGTACTTTACAGAATTAATTTTATTTAATATCTTAATTACTATTTTCTCTCTAATCAAAAGAGTTTATTTAATAAAAAAATAATTAATATTATCTAAATTTAAAAAAGTTGATAATTATTTATAAAAATATTAAATAAAAAATAAACCATTATTTAAGAACTGATAAAAGATATTTCAATGATGTAGACCAAATGCGAGTTGGTGAATTTTGGGAAAATACCACATTGTACGACAAGATCAAAGAACCCCACTTTGGACAACCTCTCGCCACTAACTTGATTTTGATTGTCATAACCCGAACCAAACGAAGAGCAGCCACACCTACAGATTGGTATTTGCGCTCGTCAAACCCCACAGCCTTTAACTTGGATCAAATCAAAATCAAGCACCGCTGAGCCTTTCTGTCTTTGTTTATTACGTACCCTTTTGCCTTTCAAACCAAGCAAAAGCATCTTCATTATTCTTCTCCTTCAATCAACGAACCACCCCATCTTTCTCTTTCTTTTTTCCTTTGCGTGTTCTGTGTTGTGATGGCATCAGCTTCAGGATCAGTGGCAATGGCAGTGGGGGTTGGTGACCCGTCGAAGGCCCATTTGGCCATGGCGATGGTGCAGCTCTTCTATGGCGGATACCATGTCATCACCAAAGTTGCCCTCAATGTTGGGGTCAACGAATTAGTCTTCTGTGTCTTCCGGGATCTCATTGCCCTTCTTATTCTTGCTCCCACCGCTTATTTTCTTGAAAAGTGTGCTCCCTTTCTCTCTCTCTTTTGATTCTGTTCCCTTTCTCCTTGTTGTTCTTCGAATCATTATTAGTCATGTAAAAGTACCCTCTTTTTGAACCCCCTTTCATTTCTGTTGATGTGATTGAAATATGGGGTACCCCTTAGAATATAGAAAGTGATTCCTTGTTGAAATCTCTGTCTTCCACTGTTGCAACTTCTTTTTCTCTGATTGCCCTTTCAGAAAGTTTGGATTTTGTGGTTTTTTTCTTTTTCTTTTTTCAGGGGTAGGTAATTAATTTCCATTTGGTTCCAGAAGAATTGAACCAGTTGGAATTGGACGGTTAAACACTACCATTCCTATTTAACAGTCTTATTCATGCACTTAACACTATGTATGTGTTAGGTGCAGTATTTTGACAAATTGGAGTCTGATTGCAGGGCAATCTTATTTGTATGAAAATATGCACTTATATTTATTGATATCTGGAGATTTCTTCCTCATGCTTGATATTTAAATGATATCAAATGACTCATTCTTTTTGGAAATTAATTGGAGGTAATCGATTTTCATCCAAAACCTGGTTCTATAAATATTCTATTCTTATGCTTGATCGTTGTGAATGGTTCCTGGCCGCTAATCTGAATTATCATATAAGTGATGACGGCCTCCTTTGCACATTCAAACGGCAGAAGTGAAATTTTAACTTTGAACTTTGCTGTGCACTTTTATGATATTCTTCTCTTTATTTATCCTTATCTTACCATCTTGACTGTAGGCGGACACGGCCGCCCATTACTAAGCAACTACTGATGTCATTCTTCTTCCTCGGATTAACTGGGTGAGGTTCTTGATGTAGTTACTTATTTCCTATTTCCTATTTTGGCTATATACTGGAATGATAGTGTTTTATTAATACATATGGTGTTCTTTGCTTCTTGATTCTTGATCAGGATATTTGGCAACCAGCTTTTGTTTCTTCTTGGTTTAAGCTATACTAATCCAACTTATGCTTCTGCCATACAGCCAGCCATTCCAGTCTTTACATTTCTGTTTACTGTAATGATGGGGTCAGTTTCGCTCTCATTGATTTCTAATTTTGTGTTTTGTATACAATTTATTTACTTTTAATTTGTCTTTTTCTATAACACATACACACAAATGAACATTCTCAATTGGAGTACATAAATGTGTACATTAATAAGCGTAATCCGCTACACCAGGACATACAGTAATGTGCACCTTAACTTATTCATGCAGTACAGAAAGAGTGAACTTGCGCAGATATGAAGGCGCGGCAAAGGTTGGAGGAACCCTTATCTGTGTTCTTGGTGCCATATTGATGGTTCTGTTTCGTGGTCCAGTTTTGATAGGATATTCAGAAATGGACCATGCCGCACAAAACGAAATAAGTGCCAAAGGTCAGCCAGAGCCGTCTGGATGGTTAATTGGTGGTTTACAGGATATAGGATTAGACCGATTTCATCTCGGGGTTTTGTGCTTGATAGCGAACTGCATGTGCATGGCTGCTTATCTAGCCATTCAGGTATGTATCTTTTTGTTATATGATCCATTAAATGACTGTTGATTATAGCATTAAGGAGAAAAAATGACTGATAATACCCATTTACTAATCCCTGAATGCTTCTATGTGATATATACTCGTGGGGCTGGGATGACTATTTGTTCTTACTAGGAACTATCCTTTTGCATAAATCCAGTGATAGCAAATTTGTGATTCTCTGTCATTTATTGACACTCCAAGTTCTTTCCACTTATTTTATATTTCAGATAAAAGAGTGTGGACTTTGGATAGTTATAGTTTCTTCTATTGCAAACTAGTCTTTCATGTCCTGATACATACTTCTCTATAGCTAATTTGCTTTGGAATGTTGAGGTTCACTCTATAGGGCTAAGGTTTTTGCTGGCTTGTGGTTATCAATAGAATTGATACACATCTGCTGCCAGTTTGAGGGCCTATCAATGTTTAGTCCCCTAAGTTTTTTGGTCAAGTGCTTGCAGAATTATGAAAAATACAATCACTTGTTCTTCACAATCCCTTTGTTTGGAGTTCTGAGATTTTAGTCAACACTGGATCTACCCATAAACTCTTGTACTGAAAAGTTCTGTCCTGTTTTGGCTAAAGATAATGACTAGATTCATCGAATATTAGTTCTTCCCACTCCACTTGTTCTATGAAAGTGCTTTTAGATGATCAGAGAGGGGGGAGGGGGATTCTTTATGAATTTTAATGGTGTTGGAAATCTGTATTATGCTAACGATATTTGTCAAATAGGAAAAAGAAGTAATGATAGATGGGACATTGTCACTACTCACTATGAGTGTAAGGTGTGCTTTCCATTTTCCTACAGGTTTCAGTTCTTGAAATCTCCATAATGCGCCATTAATAATATGGGGACTTTTATTTTATTCCCAAGTTGTGACGCCTGTTTGTTTAAAAATGCAAGTCATGCTTATTATTTGTTAAATCAATATCATTGTTGGCTTGACTAGAAACACACTCCATTCAAACACACGCTTTGATATTGGACGGCTTCCCAATGCTTTCAGACTTGTTATCACATTAAATGACTATTTCCAGAAGCACCGATCTTAACATTAGGTTATTCTAAATCTCTTCATTGATCAAATTAGTTGTGCTTACTCCTCAACTTTTGTGAATCAATTTGTTGTGATGAGAGTTTCTGTTACATGCCAAGATGTTGGCATGTTTAATTTATTGCCATTAATTATTTTCAGGCACCAATATTAAAGAAGTATCCTGCTAACATATCTGTCACAGCATATTCCTACTTCTTTGGAGCTGTATTGATGGTGGTAGTATCAATATTCATGACTAATCAGTCTACTGACTGGACTTTGACGCGGTCAGAAATATTTGCCGTTATTTATGCTGTGAGTCACTAGAATCTTAAATAAATCTCCAATCTCATGAACCCTTGTTAGTTATTGCTTGATAATTTGGCCCATTTTTCTTATTGGAAATGTTTTTGAGTTGTTTTCTAAATTTGGCACCTCTTCATTGTTTTCAATGTGTCAATACATCAAATATCAATTATTGTGTGTTTTGTAAAGGAAGGCATTCTCGCTTAGTTAAGTGTAGCAAATGTTGTGAATTTGTGATGGTGTTACTTTGTTGATCAAGTCATAAAGATGTTGCAAGTTTTGGGGGAGATATGATTGTTCTTGCACGGGGTTTTACACGTTTTCCATACTTTTGAGTTTTAACTTTGAATTTAATTTTTATCCACCATTGTTGTAAATTGTTTTATCTGTTTGTAAAACTATATGGTGCCATCTGTTTAAAAAAAATGTTAAAAGATTTCTGTCAGCAAAAAAAACCTGTGTCACTATAGCAATGCGGTACTTTATTGTTTATTGATAGTATAAATAGTTTTACCTCGATGGTTGATTATATTTTAAACTCCTCAATTTTTGTTTCTGATTTCAATGACAAACTGTCTCTGTTGTAACTGATTTACGACGGTGAGTTTTGCATTCTTGCATATAAGTCAAAGAGGGCATCTGTATGTTGTTGAAAATTGTGTTTAGTTAATGTTCCTCAAGGTGCACAAAGCCACAAACGAAGGAATGAAAACTACTGGGTTAAAGCAATGACTACTGGGTTAAAGCAATGAGGTTTATGTTTTGGGATGAAAGGATTGCAAGTTCCTCTGTTCACTCCAATATTTGAATAGATTTTATCTTGTGATAGAATATTTTGGCTGATCTTTTAACATGTAGTGTTTTGATGCATAATTTCATTGTTTGTTCAGGGAATTATTGCATCTGCCCTTAACTATGGACTGACTACGTGGTGCAACAAGATCTTGGGGCCAGCTTTGGTTGCCCTTTATAATCCACTTCAACCTGCATTTTCTACCGTCCTGTCCCAAATTTTCCTTGGAAGTCCAATTTACTTGGGAAGGTAAATTGATGCATTTTTTCTATGGCATTCAAAAGCGACATTTTGGAATGAGTTAAATTGCTATGCCATTGTCAGCATAAAATTTTACATTGCCATCCAATTATGTATTTATAATTTTCTATATCAGCAAAAATGGTTAAGTTTTACACTTACTACTTCACAATCTCATATACAATAACTCATGATTGGATGCGAGTGTAGAACATAGCAATCAAACTCAGGATATAAATAATTATCAATATTGGATAATAAATATACATACTTATCTGCTCTCTTTTTGGTATCTGACAACAGTATCTTGGGGGGATCTTTTATTATTGCTGGTCTATATGTTGTTACTTGGGGATCTTATAAAGAAAGACAGGCAAATGTTGGAGTTAATCCTCATGGATCTTGGGTGTCTGAGCCACTTATTCATGAAAAAACTGGATACCAGAAAGGCCACATTTTTTCAGGGTCCTCCAGTGTTAGCCCAAAGTCATTGGATTAAGGAACTGAGTTATGCCATACCATGTAAAAATTTGTTTCTGCTATCAATTTTTTGATAGGGAAATTTGTATTTGATCCTGTCTGTGCAGTGTCATTATTTGAGGACAAACTATCAAAATTGTCCCTGTTAGAAGAATATCTGAACTTCTCGAAATGCAATTTTATGTCTGGATTTGGAGACCAATTTTGAAATGTAATTTATATCTCAAGTCAAAATCACATCTGAGTTTTTGAAATGCAATTGAGCCTTCCTGACTGGCTTAATGTTTTTAGAAATGTGATGTCTTGGTGATTTTATACCAAAAGAATTTAGGAGTTTCTTATGGACTTTGATTGCAATTGACCTTTGCCAAATCTCTTTTTTGGTGCTTATTGCCAAATTTATTAGAGGGACTTTTCCATCATAATCGGTCTATTGCCATCTTCTATGAATTTGTATGTGATTTTTCACCATATTTTCTACCCTTTGTTGGTTGGAGTGATAGAAAGTTTTAATCTGTTAATTAGCCGTATCGAATTTGAGTCCTAGAACCAAAAGTTAACCAGATACTTGTGGCTAATTAGTATGCATTTAACTTTAGTTATCCCGGTGCCACACCTAAGCATTTTTCCCCCCATAGTATAGAATTTGTACGAAGCAAAGGATAAAGCAGTATATGCAAATTTAAATTCACAAACAGCAGCACATGTTAATCATGTATAAGTTCCATTTTAGTTTAACCATCCAACTTATTCATAATATTTCCTGTCAAAATTCAAATTCATATAAAATACTTTTTTTGGTCAACAAATTCATATATAAAACAAAAATAAGAATCCATTCCATTGGCCCTTTGGAAGTTTGGATCAAGAACAGGCCAAATCAGAGATCATAAATAAATTAAGTCCAAAAAGATATTGACAAGATCCAGGCCCATTTAGCCCATGAATTTTAGAAGCGTCAGAAAAATAAAAATAAATAAATAAAAATGAAACGCCAAAAACAATGATCTTTCTTCCTCAGTTTTGCAGAAGTTGCCTTCTCTTGCCATCGACCTAACCGACGACCCCCCAAAAACCCCTTCTTCACAAATCTCTCTCTCTCTCTCTCTCTCTCTCTCGCAATTCCCTTTACCTTTCTCTTTCTTTCAAATTCACTGCACTTTCCTTTCTCAACTTCTTTTTCATATCTGCATCACACTGATACTTCACCAACAACCTCTTCTACCCGCTGTTTCTTTCTGTCTAAAAATCTCATTTTGACTACCAATTCTTTCTATTATTCCCAAAATCTAAGTTCCCTTTTCGCCATGCCACGAACTGCTATTCATTCTTCAACCACTTATCCATAATCCTCTTAAATCCAAAGTGGGTTTTTTTTCTCCGTAGCAAAAAGACATGATCTTTGGCAAAATCCCTGCATTTTTATCCACTTTGCTGCAAACCCATAATTCCTTACCTTCTCCCAATTCTCTCTCTCTTCCTTTCACCACCACCACCAACAACAACCTGCGAATCTCTTCCTCGCTGCAGGACTTCTCCTCGTACCCCAACCTTGACCCTGAACATGGCCATGATGCTAATGATGCTTCTGGTGTTGGTGCTGACACCCATTTGAAGCCACCCCTTTATAAGGTAAAGCCTCTTCAAGGTGCTGCCATCTGTTCTCGCAAGAAGTGGGTCAGTGTCATCAAGCTTGCAATTTGCCTTACATTCTTACTTTTCCTAATTTACATGATTTTGTTGATTGCTTATGCTTATTGGAGTCAAGGGTCTGGGAAATATTATGTTGTGCTTGATTGTGGTAGCACCGGGACTAGAATATATGTGTATCATGCTTCCGTTCAGCACAAGAAGTATAATAGTCTTCCAATAGCTATGAAGTCCTTGAGGGATCACGGTTTGATGAAAAGGCCACGCTCGCAGAGCGGGCGTGCCTATGACAGAATAGAAACTGAACCTGGCATTGATAAGTTAGTGCATAACGTGTCCGGTTTGAAGGGTGCATTGAAACCTTTGATTAAGTGGGCACAGAAGCAGATACCAGCGAATGCTCATAGAACTACTTCTCTGTTCCTTTATGCTACTGCTGGTGTTAGGAGGCTTCCCAGTGCCCACTCAAAATGGCTGCTAGATAACGCGTGGTCTATGTTAAGGGACTCGCCTTTCTTGTGTAAGAAGGATTGGGTTAAGATCATATCTGGTACTGAGGAGGCTTACTTTGGATGGATATCGCTTAATTATTATAGTGGGATACTGGGTGTTAGGCCTAGGAAGGCAACTTATGGCGCGCTTGATTTGGGTGGCTCGTCGCTACAGGTCACATTCGAGAGCGATCAGCAGCTTAATAGTGAGACTAGCTTGTATGTTAGGATTGGATCTTTGAACCATCATCTCACTGCTTATTCTCTCTCAGGTTATGGTCTTAATGAGGCATTTGGTAAATCTGTGGTGCGTCTCTTTAAGAAAGAGTTTGGATCATCAAATAATGCAAGTTCAGCCAATAAAAGGTTAGAGCTCAAACATCCTTGCTTGCAGTCTGGTTACAAGGAACGATACTTTTGCTCTCATTGTTCTTTCAATAACAAGGAAGGTGGAAGTCCTATCGTTAATGGGAAAAAATTGGGTAAGAAAGGAGAATCAGGAACTCCGGTAGTGCTTGTTGGTGCTCCAAATTGGCAGCAATGCAGTGCACTTGCAAAAGTTGCTGTCAATTTGTCTGAATGGTCCAATACTAGTGCAGGACTTGATTGTGAAGTGCAGCCTTGTGCTTTGCGTAACAATCTCCCACGCCCATATGGCCACTTTTATGTGATTTCTGGATTTTATGTGGTGTATAAATTCTTCAACTTGACTTCTGAAGCGACACTTGATGATGTATTGGAAAAGGGTAGGAGTTTCTGTGGAAAAAGATGGGATGTTGCGAAGAAAAGTGTTGCTCCTCAACCCTTTATCGAGCAGTACTGCTTTAGGGCACCGTACATTGCATCACTGCTGAGAGAGGGTTTGCACATTACTGACAACCAAATAACTGTTGGCTCCGGAAGTATCACTTGGACGCTCGGGGTTGCCTTGTTGGAAGCAGGGAAGGCATATTCCACTAGATTTGAACTTCATAGCTTAGAATTGTTTCAGATGAAGATAAATCCTCTTATTCTTATTATCAGTTTGTTGCTTTCTCTTATTCTCCTGCTCTGTGCTCTATCATGTTTTGGCAATTGGATGCCAAGGTTTTTCCGGAGGCAATATCTTCCAATGTTCAGGCATAACAGTGTTTCCAGTGCTTCTGTTCTTAATATCCCATCTCCTTTTCGGTTCCAGCGATGGTGTCCGATCAACTCTGGTAAGCTACTTACACAAATGATGATTTTTATTACCCAACAATTTGAACAACACATTCCCAAGATGCATATCAAATTGTCTGTAGATCTTTTTAGCTTTCCTTTTAACTTGTACTATTGGTATTAGATATAGTATAGTGGTGGCCATCATCCAATTATATCAATATATCCTGGTAAATCTTTACTACTATAACTTCTTTTTATTGTCTGCTCTTTGTGTATCAATTATAACCTAATTGCAACTTTGGGGTGTTTTGTGCATTTTGTATGCGATATTCATGATTTTCCCTTTATAATTGAGCTTTGAAGCCATTTTACACCTATGCTCCTTCAGGTGATGGAAGAATAAAGATGCCACTCAGCCCAACTGTTGCAAGTTCACAGGGAAGCTCATTTGGCCTGGGGCACGGTCTTGGTGATGACAGTGGTGCCATCCAGCTTATGGAGTCTTCCTGGTATCCCTCAGCTAGTAGTGTCTCACATAGTTTTTCCTCGACCAATTTAGGGCAGATGCAGTTTGACAGTAGTAATATGGGCGCGTTTTGGTCTCCCCACAGAAGTCAGATGCGTCTGCAGAGTAGGAGATCACAATCTCGAGAAGACCTGAATACTTCAGTGGCTGAAGCACACTTGGTGAAGGTTTAGGGCATCATTTCTGAGAATATTGATTGGTATGGTCACATTAATATCGTCTCTACAATTACTTCCTTTAAATAGACCCTTTTTTCTCAATGAGTTTGATTTTTCAAAAGTTTTTTTTTTTATCACATAGAATTAGCTATAGGTAAGTAATAGTAATTAGTAAAGCAAATGCATATTCTTTTGTTGAATGTTCTTTTTGCAATTTACTATGTTATTACAAGTTCCTTGCATAAGATTTCCAGTTTCCACACCTTTCTCCTGTCTTTGTAAATTTTGGACTGCACTTGTACATGAGTAACAAATGTATGGTTGGGTCAGAGTTGTGTTGGCCAATTAAATTGGACTGCTCAAGTTGAAACTTCTGCTAGGCGTATTGAATTAAAGATGCTTCTATTTTGCAAAAGAATATCTCTATGTCATTCTATGTTATTTTTTGTTAATCTTCAGTGCAAATTGTAAATGATTTATATGTCCACATCATTTCAGAGGTTTTTGTCATGGAGATGAGTGGAGTGAAAGATGCAGCCAGATCAATTGATTGCAAGTGAATTTGCTTCACCAGGATCTCACTTATGCCGGTTTCCTTTAGAAGTTGGATAATACAAACAAGGACTTACCCTAGGAATCAGCATCATCCATCTTCCATAGCACTCCCCTTAATGGCTACTTGATATCTCCATGTTCTGCCTCAGCTGTATAGTTTTTATTGGTGCTAGTCAAGCATCAATGACTAACACTTAATTGTGACTCTTCCTATACCATTCTTTATACTAATTATAACCGCCATTACTACAACGAAAATCTCCTCGTTTCATAGGTGACTATTGACTTGAAAAACCAATTAAGGAAAGATGAACCAAGAATTGAGATTCTCTAAAATGAGAATATCAACTTAGAGAGAAAAGTGAGGGGTCTACACACTTGGTGATCAATAAAGTTGCCATTTTGTATGAGTCTGTATTTGGATTTCAATTTCAAGGGGCTAGAATTGATTTTGGGGCTATAGAAGTGAGAATTTTTTTACTTTTATTTGTTAAAATCAATTCTGGTTGTACCTATTAGAAAATCAAACATATTGTGAGTCTTATTTTATTGATTTAACCACTTTTCCTTTTAAAGTGAAATCGTTGTTGTTTTAGAAGATCTAAATCCGTAACCGGGGAGGAGTTGTAACATAACACAATGCTTGCATATTTATACCTCAAATAAGCTTATTGAATTGTTTTACATCACTTGAGATGACTGCCATGTTAAGAGTTTGGCTTAAATATTTACCCAAGCATTTTGCTTTGGGTTTTGTATTTGCTTCAAATGGAGCCCAACTTTGAGGGTCATCTTTCTCTACTCTAGGAGTGAATGTTGCGTCGAATAGTATAATTGCTTTTGGTTTTGGCAATTATATACTTCCTTCCTACACTTTTTTTGTTGGAAAAATATTTGAGTTGTTATTGAGCATATTTAATTTGTGTTTTATGAATATCACATATTATTAATTACTAATTTTTTATATATTTTTTAAATACTATAAAATCATATCAATGATTAGTAGGGATGGTAATAAAATGGGGTTGATTTTCTATTATTCTTTTTTCTTAACGATCTAACTAATACATGGAGTTGTAAGAAAAAAAATTACACTTTTTACTGACAAACTAATAAAAAATTTAGATTAATTTATCCATATCTTATCCATATTTTCATCTAAAAGAATTTCAAGATAACAAACAAATCATTTAAAAGAATTTCAAGCTAACAAATAAATAAATCACAAGCGATCTTTCCATTGAATAAAAAAAAAATCACAAGTAATAAATAAATAAAAACGGTTTCCACTTATTCCAAAATGCATGACCTATAGTAAAATGTCTGATTTCTACTGAATTTTCACAAAAAAGGAACATTTTAGTCACTACAATCCACGAAGTATTTTTTTCTCGAATTATTTTATTTGTGGATGTTGGTTTCCATCAATAAAGTATCTTGAAAAAATAATTTTATGAAAAAAAATGCTTTCCGCATACCTCAAATATCATGACCTACAGAAAAATGCCTAATTTCTACTGCATTTTGACCATAAAAAGACATTTTTATCACTTTGTTGTTCCACAAAGCATTTTTTTCCCTCAAAAATGCTTTCCATTACCGCAAAATGATTTACCTACATAAAAAAAGGCTGATTTCTACTAAATTTCCAACTGAAATGGACTATGTAGTCACTTTGTTGTACCATGAAACATTTTTTATCGTATTATTTTCTTCGTAACAGTTGGCTTTCATGCATACAGTGTCTCGAAAAAGGAATTTCAAGAGAGGAAAAAAAAAAGCTTTCCACGTACCCCACACATCATGGCCTACTAAAAAATGCTCAATTTTCTATTGAATTTTCATCAGAAAAATGAACATTTTAGTCACTTTATTGTCCCACAAAGAAATTTTTCTCACGTGTTGGTTTTCATCCATACATTGTGTTGAAAAAGGAATTACAAGAAAAAAAAATATTTTCCACTTACCCAAAATAATTAACCTACAGAAAATGCCCATTTTCTACAGGGGATTTAGTTACTTTGTTGTCCTATGAAACATTTCTTATTGTATTGTTTTCTTTGTGGGTGTCAATTTCCCTCCATAGAGGGTCTTGAAAAAGAAATTTTAAGGAAAAAAAATGTTTTCCACGTACTTCAAACATTATGACCTACAAAAAAATACTTGATTTTTTACTAAATTTGCACCACAAAACGAACATTTTAGACATTATGTTGTGTCACAAAATATTTTTTTTCTCAAATTATTTTTTTGGTGGGTATTAGTTTCCATTCATAGGGTCTCGAAATAGGATTTTTAAGGAAAACAATGCTTTACATGTACCCCAAACATCATGACCTACAAAAAAATGCGTGATTTCTACATAATTTTCATCGAAAATGAACATTTTAATCACTTCATTAACCCACGAAACATTATTTCTCAAAATATTTTCTTCTTTGATGTTTGTTTCTATCCATATAGTGTCTCAAAAAAAGGAATTTCAAGAAAAAAAAAAGTTTTCCTATTGCCCTTAACAACATGACCTTCAAAAAAAAAGTTCAATTTCTATTGAATTTTCACTAAAAAATTGACATTTTAGTTATTCTATGAAACTTTTTTTTTCTTCAAATATTTTTTTCTTGGGTGTCAGTTTCCATCCAGTGTCTCGAAACAAGAATTTTAAGAAAAAAATTTGTTTTCCACATACCCCAAATATCATGACCTACATAAAAATGCTTGATTTCTACTAAATTTGAATTTGAAAAGGCCATTTTAGTCACTCTGGTGTCCCACAAAATATGTTTTTTCTTGAATTATTTTTTCGTGCGTGTTGATTTCCATGAGTGTCTCAAAAAAGGAATTTTAAGAAACTTTGTTTTCCGCGTATACCAAACATCATGACCTATAGAAAAATGGTCAATTTCTACTAAATTTACACTAGAAATAGACATTTTAGTTATTCTGTTGTTCCATGAAACATTTTTTCTTGAGTTATTTTCTTTGTGGGTATTGGTTTCCATCCATATAGTGTCTTGAAAAAGAAAAGTTAAGAAAAAAATTGCTTTCCATGTATACCAAACACCATGACCTACAAAAAAATGCTTGATTTTTACTAAATTTTTAATAGAAATGGACATTTTAGTCACTCTATTGTCTCATGAAGCATTTGTTCTTGAGTTATTTTCTTCATGAGTGTTAGTTTCCATCCATATAGTGTCTCAAAAAAAGAATTTTACGAAAAAAAATGCTTTCCACTTGTCCTAAACATCATGACCTACATAAATTTGCTCGATTTTTACTAAATTTGCACCATAAGTGAATATTTTAGTCACTCTGTTATTGCACGGAACAATTTTTTCTCGAATTATTTTCTTTATCGGTGTTGGTTTTCATCCATATAGTGTCTAGAAAAATGAATTTCAAGGAGAAAATTGCTTTCCAATTCCCCCCAAACAACATGACATTCAATAAAACGCTTGATTTCTACTGAATTTCTATCAGAAATGCACATTTTAATTATTATATTTGCTTCGTGGGTATCATTTTCATTCATAGAGTGTTTCCAAAAAGGAATTGTAAGAAAAAAATGTTTTTCACGTAACCCAAACACCATTACCCACGAAAAGTACTCAATTTCTCATAAATGTGTACTAGATACAGATATTTTAGTCACTCTATTATTCCACTAAACATTTTTTTCCTCAAATTATTTTATTTGTGGGTGTTGATTTTTAACCATACAGTATCTCGAAAAAAGGATTTTTTAAGGAAAAAAATAAAATATGATAAATTTCATTATAAAATTATTATAAATAAATAAATAAAATACGCTTAAATAAATATTTAGTCTCTGTAATATTAAAAAATTTGTGTTTGGTTCCTCTGTAAAATTTTTAGTCCCTATAAAAAAAATTGTTCATTTTTAGTCCTTGCCGTCAGTTTGTGTCAGACGGTGCTGACGTGGCCGTTAATTTCACCACGTGACATAACCCAAAATGTTTTAATTAAACCCATGACACACCCACCAACTCACCCCAACCCAAACCCAATTCAATTTGAATTTTTTTAAAAAAAATTAAAAAATTAAAACCACCACCTCCCTCTCTCCCCGCTGATGCCGCCACCCCCACCCCGATGAAGTTCAAGGTTTTCCTCACCGAGAACGACATCAACCTCCTCAATGGCGATGACACCGCAACTTCATTCTCAGACTGCTTCACACCTCCTCGATCTTCCTCCACACAGAGCTTTACCTCGCTCTTCGCACACGCCTTCAGTTTTTTCTTCGACGGAGTGACAACAACCTCTTCCTCGCCCACTCTCTCGTCACTTCTACCGCGCTTGTTTCTCTTCTTCGCTGACGTTTTGCTAGCTTCTTTGTCCTTGGTTTCCTCTTCTACAACCATGGATTCGCTGTGAACCTGAACCTCAGTGGAATCCCATCACCACCAAATCCTCACCACCACCCTCAATCATCACCAAAATCCCAAACCACCACACGCCCATACCTGAAAAAAAATAATCAAACCCAGTAGATCCAAACCCACCACACACACACGCATACCCTAGAAAGAAACCGAGAGAGAGAGACCCAAGGAGAGAGAGAGACAGATCAAGGAAAAAGGAAGAGAAGGAAAGAAAATAGATTAGGTTTAGGGGGTAGGGGGTTCAGTGGAGGGTGGCGGCGATGACGTTGGTCTCAGCGGGGCGACATGGTCTTAGTGAGGGCGGAGGTAGTGTTGGAGGAGGAGGCATAGTGGAGAAGGGCTTTGGAGACGGAGGGAGGGAGGGAAGGGGGAGGTGGTGGTGGAGGGGAAGGTAAAGGAGGTGGAGATGCGAAAGAGAGTAAAGATTAATTCTTATTATTTTTAAAATTCAAATTGAATCAGGTTCTGGTTGGGGTGGGTGGGTGGATCATGGGTTTAATTTAAAATTTTCTGGTTACGCCACGTGACAAAGTTAACGGTTACATTAGTGACATCCAATTCAAATTGACGGTAAAGACTAAAAACAAACAAATTTTTTTGATAAAGATTAAAAATTTTACGAAAGAACCAAATATAAACGCTTTAACATTAGAAAGACTAGAAAGTTAATTAAACCAATAAAATAACCTAGAGTATTTGAGAAACCACACTAAAGAAAGCATGTGAAGATATAATTGAGTTTCAGTCCATGAAAATCAAACTAGCAAAAACAGATCGAAAGTGGTCAAAACAAATTTGATCGGATGCACGTGACGAAACAGGAATGTTTAATTGTTTTGGAGCACGATAGGAGGGTGAGGGCGAAAAGCGGAAACCGGGAGTGGATGTGAAAAGTCGGAACCACCGGGCGAGGAAGCAGTTGATATCATCAAAGAATTACGCGGTTGCAGCAGTCAACGCCCTGGATTCCCAAGTCCATACGAAACCAGGAGGCGGAGACAGAGTAACTACCCTTCAGCATAGCGTCTTGGTCCCTCGCAGATTTCTGATTGGACGATCTATCAACTGCGCTTTGAGATGGTGAAGGAGACCGAATACTATGACGTGCTGGGTGTCAGTCCCACGGCATCCGAGGCCGAGATTAAGAAAGCTTATTACATGAAGGTCATACTCTAATTTATCGATCCCTTGCTTCTGAGCCCTATTTTGTTTTCTTGCCATGCCCAAGAATGCGATTCATTATTCTGATTTGCAAGTTGTTCAAACCTTCATAGATCCATTTCCAATTTCGCCCTTTTTCATGGACTGAAAATAGCAGGTGGGTATGTCGTATTATGGCTGGATCTGCCCATTCTGTTGGGTTCCAAACGGCATGTCTACTCGCGTTGAGTACAAACTAGCATATATACAGTGAAATTGAAATGATTCTACTGCCAATGGCAGTTTAACTTTTGAAATCTGGAACATAGCTTCCTACTGGCTACATTTGTTCTTTATTTTCAATTCTGACAGCTATCATATTGCCTCTTGATTTGGCCAACGCGTTATTTATTTCTCTTCTTTGGTTCTGTGCTTGCAGGCTCGTCAAGTGCATCCGGACAAAAACCCAAATGACCCTCTTGCGGCACAAAATTTTCAGGCAAGGGTGTTATATTTACTTTTGACCTTCCATTCCCAAGGCCTTCTAATGTAAACCTTTCATCTGGATTGAAATATGAAGGAGCCTTTAGTCAAATTAACGAGAAAGATATGTTTATGTTACTATATGCCTAAAAATATGAAAGCATGTGATTGTTTAAGGACTTCATAGCTGTTCTGGATCATATTGATCCAACGTGTCCCCCAATTTTTGTAATCATCAATTCATTATATCTTTCTTTATCCTCATTATATCATTTTTGGTTGTGACATTCTACATGCCTTAGTTGTACAAAGGCATCAACTCTTATTTTCAGCCAATTTTCAGTCCTAAAGGCTACAAGACTGTCGTAAATGATAAGTCGTGGATTGATCTATTTAAGGACATAGAGCCATCTGGCTGGGACTGTCTTGTTAGTTGATCAAGAGACAATAAAATCCCATCCATTATCTTTTGAGACAGGACAGCCAACATGTCCTTTCCACAAGAAATTATCCAACAAAATTAATGTACAAGCCTTGCACTTGGAGTAACTAAATCCCCACCTAAAAAAATAAAATCATCTTATTTTTCTTGGCAATATAACCATTAAGTCAGGAACCATAAATCTTGATGACCATTTCCACTTTAGTATTGCTTAAAATGCATTCATGAACAAGTCAACCAATAAATTCAACTGGAAAAATGATTTATGGCCCGAAGTCATATAAACGAAATTTCACAAACCTCAAATGAACTCAATTTCCTTAAAACAGTTGCACAATTGCGTTTTATCCTCACCCACGATTAAGTGCTAAATGGAAATCAAAACCTAATTCATTGATTTTCGTTCAATATGGCCTTGGGCCATTTAGCAGTACTGATTCAATTGTATTGGGGTTCACTTATTGGCAATTATCCAGTTGGGTATGAACATACACACAACACCAAATGTTTTTGAAGTTATTGAACTTTTATGTTTGTCTGATATCTCTGGACTCTGATTGCCAAGCTACATGTTGGTGGTATTCATTATATAAAATAGGTAATATCTTGGAAGTCTTATTATTAACATTTTTGTATTAATTTAAATATGGTGGTTTTGTATGCCACTGTATTCATTATTCATTATGCATTGCTTGGACTTTACCTTTGGTAATCAACTTTTGTTGCCACTACTGATTTCCAATGGTGTTTTCTCTCTGGCTTCAGGTTTTGGGTGAGGCTTACCAAGTTCTGAGTGACCCAGCTCAAAGGCAAGCTTATGATGCTCATGGGAAAGCAGGAATCTCGACGTTAGTTTCTTTTCTTCACCTCACTAAATATTAAGGAATAGTTAAATATTATGGTGATAGGATGTGGAACTTTCTATTCTTGTTAAGAGCTCTTATAATATTTTAGTGCAGAAGATTATACTGACTTTTTACATCCTTCTTCCGTTCCTTTCAGCGAGGCAATTATTGATCCAGCAGCAATCTTTGCCATGCTTTTTGGTAGTGAACTTTTTGAGGAATATATTGGCCAGTTAGCCATGGCATCGATGGCTTCGATGGACATTTTCATTGAAGGGGAACAATTTGATGCTAAAATGTTGCAAGAGAAAATGAGGGTACAACTTTATTATCTTTCTCAATAATTAGGTAGTGAACTATTTTTGTCCGTCTATTTTGCTGTCTTTTTGGGCTTTGCTCTTACTAATTATAATAGGGGTCTTTATGCTTGCATGGTGTAACTAAAATCTTGTCCTCGTAACAGTCATACACCCTATAAAGTACACCATTGCCTAATTTGCCTTGACTGAATGAAACATTCCCTCTAAAATTAAGGCTTTTATGCTAGATAGTGGTTCTTAAGACCTCATTAGGCGATTTTTGCAAATGTTTCTGAGGTTCAGTTTTATTTTTGGACAGCAGTGCTTGGTGGGCTTAACACAAGTGATATATTTAGAAGAATGGGGATGGAAAGGTTCTAGCTTTTAATCACATGGTCTTAAAAGCTTAACCACTAATGCCAGCTCTTGCATCCATTGGTAGCTTAACAGCTTTGGGGAAAATTGTGAGGGCTCTTTCAAGAGTGCTGCACTTTTCTGCGTAATTTGGAATTCTTTACTCATTGGAAAGGGAGGCGATCCGCTCATGTGAAAATTTCACTTGACTTTGTTATTTGTAGATTTTCACCATTGATTATATTCTCTTGTGGGACCAGGCTCGGCCTCACCTTAATCAATGCTAAAAAATCTACACATGATAAGGTCATGTGAAATTTTCACATGAGAGAATCCATTCTCATTAGAAAGGTTTTTGGGTCGCGACAATTCTTGAAGTTTCGAATGTTATTCTAGAATTTTTAGCAAAATTATCTCCCATAACATACTTTAAGGGACAACCTTGTTTTGTTAGCCTCTGTACGGGTTTCTTGGGTTTCCAACATCAAACTTGCAAAGGAATGGGTTGCCCCTCTCTCTGCCCTAACTGTTTGATCCATTCTCCCTTCTAGGGTTTACCACACGACTATAGGACCTAATATCTATGATGTTGTACGAGACTGAATGTTGGGCAATAAAATCGGCAATAGAAGAATTTGCTCAATGTTGTTGAGATGAGAATGTTGTATTGGATCAATGAATACATTAGATAAGATAGAATTATGAATGAATGCATTAAAGATAAATTTGGAGTTTCTCGTGTTGAGAAAAAGAGTAGGATCTCACCTTAGTTGATTGGGTTATTTGTGGAGAAGACTTGTGTAAGTCTCAGAAAATGAGAGTACATCCAAATAGAAGTTGAGAGAGACCAATGTAAACTACAGGCAAAACCATTAAAAAGATTTAGATTTATGAAAATGATTACTAGCTTGATCAAATCTGAGCGATTCCTCATACGACAATTTTAAACTGTTAATTCAAGTTTTACTTTTTTACTTTTTACTTTTTTGGTTCTTTAAACTTTAAATAACTACCACTAGATGTGTTTCTTCATGCATTTCGTTCAAATGGCTCTCAAGCCATTTAGCAATGCTCTTAGATTTAAATGGTTTGTCTGTAGACATGGTTTACTATAGGACACAATGGCGTTATTTAATGCATATAGCCTCACCCCATATAGTAGGAAAAGGATTGGTTGTTATTGTATTTCTAGCTTATGTAGAATTCATAATTCCCTTTCTCAATGCATTTTTCTTTTATAAAAGGAAGAAAAAAAAACCAATATGAAACAGAAAATATGAAATACTAGAACAAAAAAGAGTGCAGGGAAAACGAATTTTTTAGTGAGCCTTTACAAGCTCTGCAAGTCCATGGTGCACCCAACCCTCTCTACTTTTTCTTGAAATAGCCATGAATATATATAACGCCATTGAGGTTCCTGTTTTGACAAACTCATTTGGAATCCAAAACTTTCTTTGAGGTCAACTCTTCCTTTTGGATCCCAGTCCTCAATAAGACGTACACTAATGACCTGCTGTGAATTTGCAGATTTCATTGAACTCTTTCTCTCAATGTTTATTATGTGCTGATGAAGTCTTGGAAAGAAGTAGCCAATTTATTTTTACTTTGTCAGGTGGCTACTTTTTGATGGATTAATTATGTGCAGTTTATTAGTATATTTGGTTGTAGCAGGATGCCTTCATTTTCAATGCATCTCTTCCTCTTCTGTTACGGGAAAGGAATGTGATTATGCCCTCTCTTTTATGTTATGCTCAGTTGTTTTTAGTGAAATTCCATTTCTGATCTTCAAAGATGTTGGACACTTTTGCTGTATTTTGAGACTGTTTGGCTCTCTCTTTCCTATGGTTTTCATTCTGACGATTTGCAACGGGCCAATTTTCTCTCTTGAGCTGATGTTATTTGTTTTCATCTCTTTTTCTTCTTGTATTTTTTTTGCTGTAAATATAATGTGAAATGACAAAAAAAATTATTATATAAAATGTATGTGATAATTAGGGATGGCACATGCACAGAGTGGGGGTGGCGAGTGCCTCATCCTCCCCAATCCTGATCCCCATTGTGGGGGATTTTCTTCCCCATCTTTGTTCCTTTTTCCTCCTCATTGGTCCCCGTGCTCCTGTTTCCGAAATCTAGTACTAAATTTTATTTTTGTCTAACAAGTAGCAGAATTGAAAAAAAAAAATAAAAAGGTTATACTAAATATAAATTTAAATAAATAAAGGGACCTACTTAGTCCAATAAGAAATTTTCTCTTTTCCGGTTCTTACTTATGAACAGCCATCAATAACTCACAAAAGGGGTTGTTGCAGGAGCTTTCTACAAGCTTGCAATGCAGCTACTTTCAAAATAGTTGACATGGAAATCTCAATCTAACACTACAAAAATCTGCAAACTACATATATTGAAAAAGTACTTGTGATTTTTTACTTTAAAACTAATTCACAATTTCATAAAGACACAATCTAAAGGGGTAAAAGTCATTAAAAATCAAAAGGGAAAAAAGCTTGGACCCAATCTTCCTCACTTCTTCTTCAGGTGAGTAGCAGTTGGGAGCAAGGCCAATGGCAGAGGTCTTGCTGCTCACTGTGGTCCAGCAGGCACTGCTTGCAGCGGTTGTTCGCCTTGCTCACAGATGTGTAGGCGCTGTTCACGGTGGTTTTTGTGACACTGCATGTGGTTGTGGGAAGGAGTGTGTTGTGAAGCAATGGACAAAGGTGGAGCGATGAACAAGGGAAGCAACTGGTAGAGCAGGTCTTTGGGTTGGGGTTGTGGTGGTTTGTCACTAGGGTCAGGGGCAGAGAAAGCTTAGAAGGAATGTGAGTAATGGATGTGGCTAGGGTTTAGGTGAGGGTGAAATTTGATGATATCCTTTTAAAATGGTTATTTTAATTAACCTGTAGAATGTCAAGAGGAATATACACTATATATATAGTGTATACATTAGTAAGTATAATTTGGTATTTTTAATGTGGGAAAATTTGTCATCCCTATGTGTGATGTGATGTGTTATTGTGTTTTAAGTCTGTTTGCTGGAGGAAGAGAAATGATTAAGGATTATTTTTCTACATATATATTTGGATATCTGCATCTATCTAGTGCTTTTGGTAACAGGAGTTCATGGTTCCAGCATTTCAGTCCACAATATTGTGAATTATCACAGAGAAGTAGGGAGAAAACAATAAAGAAGAAAATTAGAAACTGTGGAGACATCATGTTGTTAGGTTTTTACATTGAAGGGACTGACAAAGGAATTGATTTGACGTGAGGGGATAGGAGATTGACTATTGAGCATGATACTTTTTATTTCAAGACATCTTATTAGCGGTTATGAGGATACAAAATATATGTACCAAGTCTTTTGGAGGAATAATGAAATTTCATGTAATTTTGGTTACTGGATTTGATTAAAAAATAAAATAGAAGCAATTCTGCAAATGTATGTAAGAAGTAGCTAAAGTGTTACTTGCTCGGTGATGTTTGTTTTATATTTATCCTGTCTTAGGTTCAAGTTTTTAATACAGATTCATTCTTCCTTCAGGTTGTCCAGAAGGAGAGAGAAGAAAGGCTTGCAGAGATACTGAAAAGTAGACTCAACCAATATGTTCAAGGAAACAAAGAGGACTTTATTAATCATGCAGAAGCAGAAGTAGCCCGGCTATCCAATGCAGGTAGTCATTTTGTTCCTGCAATCATGATATGGCTAACGATTGATTGACACCTTTAGCTGCTGCTAAACTCAAATATTTGAATAGCTGTATAAAATACCAACCAACTCTCCTCAGGATGGTGACTGAGACACTTTTGCTTAATAAATTATTTTCCTTTCTACAGCTTATGGTGTTGATATGTTGAATACGATTGGCTACATATACGCAAGGCAGGCAGCGAAAGAGCTAGGGAAGAAAGCAATTTATTTGGGTGTGCCTTTTATTGCTGAATGGTTTAGAAACAAAGGGCACTTCATCAAATCCCAAGTTACAGCAGCAACAGGTGAGCAAATTTTGTACTTTTTTAAAGCTTTTCCTGTCTAGTTATGGTTTCTTGATTCCAACTTCCAGATTAACCTTCATATTAACATGTCATTTATATGCAATACTACTCTCAGGAGAATGTATATGGCTCAGATTGTAATAATTGTTTGCAAGAGCGACAATATGCTTGAAGGAAAGCAATTGGTGAGGAGAGGACTTGAATATGTGTTTCTCTAGCAACACAACTTATAAAAAAAGAGAAATTACAATAGGTTTCTAAAAATTATAGCAATCTTCAAAACTTTATGAACGTAACACGCTGCTCCAAAAGGTTCTTCAAAAGTCGCACTTGCGTATCCATGGTTTCTGCATTGGTAGTAGAGCATACCATGACCATGACATAATTTACTCAATAAATTTTGAAATTGGATTAAAAGAAAATAAAATGTAAAATATATAAGAAGATTCATCCCTTTTACCAACTTTGTTTTAAACATCTTGCTATTGCTATTATACATGGAGTAGATTTGTTGTAATTGTTTTTTAGGGTTTACAGTTATTGTATATCTGGACTAGATCTTTTCTTTGTTTTTTTGTTGGGGGGGGGGTGGTATTCATGACACTGTCTATCCAAAAAAAATTGACCTATTGTGGGATTATTTTTGTATTTGATGATGCTAAGAGAGCAAACAAATAATAAGATCTTTTGCATGAGAAGAAAGAATAGTCAATTACTCATATGAATGATATACTAAAACTTCCAAAGTCGTACATCTAGTTATGCCAACAAATGGTCTATACTCTATTTTATGTTCTTTCATGCTAAGTAGTAAAAATATGCCAGAGATTGCATTGCATTTTCATTATTAGTGGTCCTTGACATTTTATTTTTCCTATCTCTGAATATACTGATTGTAGGTTAAAAGCAGTCCCTCTCATTTCATTTTTGTACTTAGTATAGTGAAACATACTTATTGTTTTTAATTTCTGTGGTAGGTATTGATTTGGACCATTTGTTGACAATACTAAATAGTGGTAATTACATTGGCCTCCCCTAAAGTTAATTAAAAATACGTTCACCTCCCTCTTAGATTTCAAGATTACACTCATCTCTCTTAGTTGTTTGTGTTATTACAAATACACCCCTTATCTTTAAAAGCACATGAGTTGCACATGATTAAAACATATGAAATGACTCTCATATCCTTCGTAGTCTGTTCAATGTCAATTTAATGCCACTCAACTCTTCACCGTCATTAAACCAACAACCGCCATACCCTTCCACCTTCTCCCCACACTTATCCAACTCACCCTACCCTAACACACAACCTCGCTGATGCCAATACTACAACCACCATTACTGACGTCAATACTACAACCACTGCAGCCCGGTGTCAATCTCTACGAACACACCCAAATTGCAATCCCTCAATCTCAAACTGCCTCGTTCGCAGTGAATTAGCATCTCAAAGTCAAAACAGACAACAACAATGAAAGTATATCTACGAACTAAAAAAATCCATAGCTACCTGGTGGATATGAAGGCCGTGTTAACAAATAAAAAAATCCACTAAGTGCTGCTACCTCAAAAAAATTGCAAATTTGGTGATGCAATTCATTTATGATAAAATTCACAGGTCATGACACTTCACTTTCTCTAATATGACCATATGAGGCAATTTCAAAAGCCAACCTTCCCATATTGGAAGTGGGACGAGGCTATGGCTGAATATTTTGTTTTGCTCAAGTGAAACAGTACCAACACAGGGATGGAGTTGGGGAGGTATGGTGGTGGAGAAGCTGGAAGTGGCACCCACGGAGGGCCAAACTCCCTCTTTCTTCCTTTCCAGCGCCGCTGATGTAGGAGCAGTCAGATCCCCTTCAACTTGAGGTAGCGGCAGCCATGGAGGAGAAAGAGTTTGATGTGGGTGAGGTAGGGGAAGATGGGGTCTTAGGGTTTCTTTGTCGTAAGGATAATTTTGGAATTTTGAAAATAATTTTAGGACAAGGGAGGTAATTGTAATCTTGAAATCTAGGAGGGAGGTGAATGTATTTTCAATTAACTTCAAGGGAGGTCAATGCAATTATCCCTACTAAATATATGAATGACAATGAACTTTAATATATAATTGGAATGAGTAATTTACTTTTATTTCTTCTCATTGTAATATTTTATTCTTTTTCTCTCTTAGCACCGTCAATTACAAAAATCATCGCGCAATTGTTTAAACTTCGAAACTTTTTTGGTTGAACATTTACATGATAATAATATAAAAAACTCTTCATGATAATAAATAATAGCAATAGTAAAAGGTTTAAAAGAAAATTATAGCAAAGAATGAACCTTGTCATATGCTTTACGTTTTATTTTCTCTTAGTCCAATTTCAAATTTTATTAAGTAAATTATGGAATGAGATGTGTCTCTAATACAGTGACCATGATTAAACACAAGACGTAGTGTTACTTTTGGATAACGTCAGAGTAGTGTGTTATTTTTGTTGAAGATTTTTGGAGTTTGCAGTATATTTTAGAAACCTCAAGGAGGGGGATAATACAGACATCAAAACCATGAATGCTAGAGTATTATGTGAATATGGATATGATACGGATAGGTCATCAATTTTGGAGTTTCCGTGCTTCATAGCCTTCAATGCATTGGCTGAAGCAGAATTAATTTTTGGGCATCTCTTTTCCCTCAACTTGCTATGGGTTGAAGTTGTGTTTATGGCTCTCTCTGGGATTCAACTACTGCTTGATTCAGTGGAATCATCATTTCTATGTCACTAGATTTTTTCTTGCTCTCTGGTAGGTTGACTTCTGTTTCAGAGAATATCATATCCTCATAATAGCAGTTTTTCCCCTCCCTTTTCCTGAATAAACTTCCTTATACTAAGGTCCTGACTTCTACTCTTTTGAATTCTCTTTAAGCAGATTGCTTTATTCGTGGTTGATTTATATCAACCTTGAATTACCTTCAGTTTTGAATCCTGGAAGGGGACCCTTACTTTGTTTGCTAGTTATTAGAAGTCTCATTGAGATTACTGTTGGAGTAGTTTAAAGGATTCAGAAGATTACGAGAGACTTTTTGTGGTCAAAAGTTGTGGATGCTAAGAAAGATGATTTGGTTTGGAAAATATTGTCTGCAGTATTGATCTGGGTGTACATTTCTCAGCTATATTTCTCTTCTTTCGGTGCCATTTTTCTCTGGTGGGGAATGATTTCCATTTTTGTTTCTGGGAAGATGTCTGGTTTGATGATGCTATCCCTAAATCTTTGTTTTTACCTATATCATATCTCTACATTGCATGATGTCCTTGTTTCTGGACTTCCTTCCACTCAAGGTTCCAAATCCTTGTGGGATTTTCACTTCTTAAGAAAACATCAATGATCAGAAAAGCTCTGCCTTGGCATCTTTATTGGGAAATCTCCTCTTTCATAACTTACTCCTGATCCTGGTACCTGGACTTTTGTTCCTTCAGGTTCTTTTACCTATAATTAATATAATCTCATTTCCATTTTTTAATTCTCAGAATATCCAGTTGCCAGCTTTGTTTTCAAGGGATAAAGCTCTCTGTTATATTAAGACTTTTTATTTGGATTGCGATACTTGAAAGGTTGACGGTATTTTATCCATTACCAGTGCCTAGGCTTCTAATTTGGCTCTCAATGGCTTGGTAGATTCTCGTCGATAAACATGAATGACGTGTAAAATGTTTGCATAGGAGGCTGATAAATGGGTTTTCCTTTATGGTGGTTCTAGGGGCAATTGCTTTGATCCAACTGCAGGAGGATATGAAGAAGCAACTCAGTGCAGAAGGAAACTATACTGAAGAAGAGCTCGAAGCATACATGCAATCTAACAAGACATTAATGATCGACTCTTTGTGGAAGCTTAATGTAGCTGACATTGAGGCCACTCTTTCACGTGTTTGTCAAATGGTTGTTTTTGCTAATCCACTGTTGCTTCTTTAGATAGAATAAATTGTAGATGTATTTTAATTTAGATAATGTGACTTTTCACTTTAGGTTCTTCAAGACAACATTGCCAAGAAGGAAGAACTCCGTGCACGAGCAAAGGGGTTGAAAACTCTTGGCAAAATCTTCCAGGTGACATTTCTTTCCATACTCTACGGAATTGTTATCAATACTGCAGTGTGATGATTAATTAATTT
The DNA here is from genome assembly GCA_003254905.1 of Nissolia schottii. Taxonomy (NCBI): domain Eukaryota; kingdom Viridiplantae; phylum Streptophyta; class Magnoliopsida; order Fabales; family Fabaceae; genus Nissolia; species Nissolia schottii. The sequence continues at coordinate 107,781 of QANU01001262.1, forward strand.
TGAAACCACTATTTGGACATAGAGGGTCAAGTCAGCCAATGGGAGTGATAATGAAATTCTGCTAAATAAAACACTACATAAGTTGAACGGAAGTGAAACTAGCAGAGATGCTTGTTCTCCTAGTTCATCACCCAAATCTTCAAGTCTTGATTCTTCAGCTCAAGCTATATCTGTATCCCAGGTACCACTTAGATCTGTCTTTATTTTAGTTTCCTTTCAGCTATATTGATATGTTATTTAAAATTGATATTAATGTATAAGTTTTTCTTCTTTTTTATTCTTTTTAAAGAAATCGTATACTTAATTCTATTCATTTATTGCAAATGGATGTAGAGCCCATACGTTGAGGCCCCACAATTTGCAGGCATGGAATTTGATTATAACTTCCCTCGGCCAACTGCCCCCCCGGGTGCCCAGAGACCTACTACAACCAACAAGGATTGATGGTGTGGAGTTTGATGCTCGCATGCTCCCCCCC
>QANU01001262.1:108272-146349 GCA_003254905.1 Nissolia schottii
CCCCCCCCCCCTTCCTCTCTCAACCTTCCTACCCTTCCCCTTTTTTTTTGGTATACAGCTTAGTTTATGTATCGATTTTATGGTATCTATGTGCTGTGTGGTTTATGCATGTCTAAATATACACATAGATGAGTGAAGATAATTCGAATTTGTGTATTTTGATGGGGTGTTTGCGTTTAGGCTCCTTTTCACCGTGTGTTTTTGTTCCCTCTTGTTTTTCTTTATTATTTTTTTTTGGGGTCTGATAGAGGGATGCCGATATTATTTAGGGATTCTGATATAAAACTCAATTTAACGCATGGTATGATATATGTTATTTTATAACAAGAACACGTGATATTCGGATTTGCAGTGCATCTTGATCCGTGATCTAGGGCCCCCAGTATATGCATTGAATGTGCTAGAACTAGATATGCGTACATGAAATCTTTGAGCCTCTTAATTTGTATGGATGCCCATCTTGTTCAAAATCTCAAACACGAGCAACTTTTTTTTTTTTGCATCTTCGCTACGTTGACCCCTGTAGCGGTAAATGGGTATTCACAGCAAGGTTGTTCATGGGGGACTCCTGCTCATTTTGCTTGGGGAAGTGTTCTTTTAACCCTTTTTTTTTACATTAAAATCGGTATTCGGGGTTCACAGGAAACTAAGTGATTATTTCAGATGTATTGCTGATAAATATTACTAAGAAACTAAGATAATTAAAAACCCTTGCACATTTGCTATGAACAAACCAGTTTCTTCTATTGAGAAAAAATCTTGATAAACGCATCTTCATAGTAAAATTCTTAGGCAAAGGTGACGTGAGCAATTAAGCATATTTAAAAATGTAATTAACCTACTCACTCTTATAGATAACAATGGGTCTCAAGCATTTTTCTTTCATTAATCAATATTTGTTATCTAGTAGTACTTTATATCTTTTTCAGTATATTTGAACAAGTTTTTCCCTCTCCTTTTCTTTTTGGTCTTAATTAAACTATTGAGTTTCAACCTTTAAGACTCTCTTACAGGAGATAGAGATCTTGACTAATTGTAGAGGGAAGACTCATAACCCCTTTGACAAACTCCATATTAGTGACAAGTCTCTCTTTTAACATGGTAGTTTAATGAAATTTCAGCAATAGAAATTAATTAAATGGTTTAAATAAGTTTCTGGTGTCAACATATCTTATTGATGTTGGTTTAAGTTTCTATTTTTTCCCCCTTCATATATTACTCTTGATAGTTTTAAAATTTAAGTTTTTGGTGCTTGTAATTAAATATTGATCCTTAAATTTTTTTTTTCTTCAGGTCTTAGTCTTTATATTTGATATTTTTAAAATATTGGTCCTTCTTTTTTTTTTTTTTAATAAAGGATCAGTCCTTATAGTTTAATTTATTTTGATTTTGGTTTCTCAAAGATCAAAACTGAAATGGTAGAAAATTATGAGGACATATATCAAAGAAAAAGAATATTATTTTCATAAAGGATATATCCTCAAGATTTAATTTGTTTTGATTTTGGTCCTTTGACAATCAAAACCCAAATAATAAAAAATTATGAAAATTCATAATGGTCTTATGACTCCATTCTTAATTTTTTGTCTCTACCCCATTGTCTATATAAAAAAAAATGGTCTTATGACAAACAAAAACTATTATAATGACCGAAATCAAAATTAAATTCAACAATAAAGACCAAAATGATATTTTGATGTGGTGCATCTGGTAAGTTAGGGAGCACTACAAAGTGTGATGTAACGAAGATCATCACAATGTATATTTAAGACACTAAATTATTTGTAATGATACATATTCGGGTTAGTCAAATTTCATAAACATGTAATTGAATTTAACCACATTTTTGAGAAAGTGGGAGATGATGATACAGCTGTAGAGTAAATACTCAAGGTATGTGATTGTATAGGTAGTATACTCAATTTGAAGGATTTTTTCCCAAATTAAAACATATAAAATATCCCATTTCCATAATAAATTATTTGTAAAGTTACTTTTTAATAATTTTTTACATAAAAGGAGTCGATTTAAATCAACTTTTATGTCTCAAACATCAAAACACTTGTTGCACCTGCATTTGAGGATGTTATATACATGCTTTCGATTTTCTGCTAGGCATTATTGCTTCAATTGCAAAATTTCCTCATAGTTTTATTGCCTTGGCCGTCTAATTGATGTGTGCAACAAGTGCTTTGATGCTTTCCACACAAAATTCCATTTAAATTGACTTCATTTAAAAAAATAAAAATAATAAATAAATAGAATATACTAACCTATAAGTTGATATTCCCTTTATATAGAAAATGATTTATTTTACAACCAACTTTTAAAACAATATTTTATGGAAAGGAAACATTTTATATGTTTTATTTTAGAAAAAATCTTTATGTGAAAATAAGAATGTAAGACTAAATTAAATTATTTCCTTTTAAAAATTACAAAAGTTCAATTATAAACTTTTAAAATAGAATATCATTTTTTTTTCTCTTCAAAAGCATAGATCTAAAACAAAACCACGATGTGTAATGCGACGACAGTAAACTACCTTGTTTCTTAATCATGGGGTTAATGTTTCGATAATTACTCATAATATATATATATATATATATATATATATATATATATTGAATCATATATTTAAATAATAAATTTAGAAATTAAATTTNTATGATAACAGTGTAGCACACTCCAACCGACAATTAACCTCCTGAATGCAACATTAAAAGAAAAAGAAAAACATAGGTCTATTAAAGCTTTTAAATAAGGCCCTGAAGAAAACGTTTAATAAAGTAGAGGGGTGGCAGTCATGTGAGAAGGAGGGCAGGGGTGAGAAAAACAACGAGGAAGTGTTGTGGGAGGAGAGAGACAGAGAAGGCAGAGCCTCCACCGGCAGAGTGGAACGTTCCTCCCCGACTTTCCTTTCCTTTCTTTTCATTTTTTGAAATACTACATTTCCCGATAGGCTGAATCTGAGGGACTGGATTATACTGCTGCCTGTTTCTCAGATCTAGTGCCTGTATAGCGGTTACCCCTTCCGTAATCAGCTTTCTTCTCTTAATCGGAATTGCTTCTGGAATCGAATCGAGTCGAGTTCAAGATGGAGAGCGAGAAGAAAGCCTCTGCCATTTCTGATGTGGGAGCATGGGCCATGAACGTTGTCAGCTCCGTTGGGATTATCATGGCCAACAAACAGCTCATGTCCAACAATGGCTATGCCTTCAGCTTCGGTCAGCCCCTCTCTCCCTCTCCCCTCCTCTCTCTCTCTCTCTTCCTTCTCAACTAGTGTTTGTTTTCTACACGCTTAGATCTGACACTCGGAGTCATTGATCTCCGGCATTATTTGCATTCTTTCGGTCTTTGCTTTGACGTAGCCACTTCTTTCATTCCGTACCTCCTCTGTTCTTCATTCATCCATCAAACTATTACTTGATTTTCAAAAAAGAATTTTCAATTTGCAAAATACCTTTAGTTCATACTTCCGGATTCAAATTATTATTAGTGTTAGCTTTTGTTAACATCATTATGTTGTTAACTTCTGATCTGTTTATTACTTGTTGACTGCATCTGCTCTCTCTATTTTTGTTTATACAGCCAGTACGTTAACTGGGTTCCACTTTGCTGTTACTGCTCTCGTGGGTTTAGTGTCAAATGCCACTGGTTATTCAGCGTCAAAGCATGTTCCTATGTGGGAGCTTCTTTGGTTCTCAGTGGTTGCCAATGTGTCTATCACAGGAATGAACCTCAGCCTCATGCTGAACTCCGTTGGATTCTACCAAGTATGGTTTTACAATCAGCTTTTTCTGCCCATGGGGATATAGCATATCATGTTCATGGCTTGGACTTTCACTCTCTTTCTTTCTTGTTAAGAATTTCCATCTAGTGATTCTTTTTTTAAAATTTTCATCCTTCTTCGTTGTTTCCTTGTTAAGCGTAAGTCATGGATTTATATAATTCAGACTGCCATCCCTCTTAGATATCTTATATCTTTTTGTCTAGCACACCAGAGCAAATATTTGTTTGAAGCCTTTCACCATTGAAGTTGTATTGATGTTACCTGACCGATGCTTCAGTGAGATGGACGTCATAGTGAACTGTATATGTATGATTTATTGAATTGTAAAATAAGGACCTTGGGAAAAAGAATAGTGCAACCCTTAATATTATTATAAAAATTTGGGTTTACAAACCCGTTCGCCTAATGAATTTGATGCAGTGAATTCCATGTTGAAGCATTGAATTGCTTGTAGAATATTGTTATTTATTGTCATGCTTAGGATTTTGATTGACCTTTGTGGTTAATTGAAGAGCTCTAATGAGAAATTTCACCTTTAGTTTACCAAGACATATTGTTTCTCATTTGGCCATCCACAGCTGGGAATGGTAATGTCAAACCCAGAAGTATCAGTACCTGAAGAGATACTTATTGTTAGACGTCTGGAATACTGAAGCAATTACTGTAGAATACATTATACTTAACAACCTTTAATGTTCATACTCTTAATTTTGAATTTTCACTACCTCTACGTTTAGGTTGTTTATTTTCTCATTCTGTTTTCACAGATATCAAAGCTAAGCATGATTCCTGTGGTTTGTGTGATGGAATGGATCCTTCACAACAAGCACTACTCAAGGGAAGTGAAAATGTCAGTGGTGGTTGTGGTCATTGGTGTTGGAGTTTGCACAGTAACTGATGTGAAAGTCAACCTCAAAGGTTTCACATGTGCCTGCATAGCAGTTTTGTCCACATCTTTACAGCAAATTGTAAGCATTATATAATTTTTCTTCTCCACTATGCTAGCAATATGAAATTTATTCCCATTTTTAGCATGGCTTTCTTTCTCACTTTTGTTAACTGATATATTATCTATTCGTGTAAGTCTAGGTTAGTGCTAGAGGGAACTTCATTAGATTTAGAATCATAACTGAATGCATCATAGTTTTTCCCTTTCAAGGTCTAATAACTTGTCTTTTCCCGGTGAATGGTTAGAAGTTAGAACAGACATGCTCCATTCAATTCATTGTTAAATATGAAGTGTAGAACATACCTTCTACTGCATATAATTAAAAAACAATAATCTTATTCTGTGTGTGACTTTGTGTGTGTTCAAGATTTGCAATATTTTCAAAAATTTCTAGATGTCAAATTATCAATTTTCACAACTTTCTATGCCCCTCCCTACTATCTAAAGATTAACTTATGTCTTTCTCCACTGTTGTTTTTATCTCTTTCATTGATAAAGAATACACTCTCATAAAAATAGATGAAGTTGACCTGAAGTGGTTATTGGGTTGAGCTTTTTAATATCTGAGTCCCTTAAAATTGTTGGGAAAAAAAAAATTCAAAATGTGTCTAAGCTGTGTCCCGTGTTTGAGCTGTATCCACCTTATGTCTGAACAGTGTGCAGCAGCCATGTTCAAAATGTGTCCAAGCCAAAAGAAAAAAACAATTTTTAACCAGACAGGTAAGGATGTATGTCCAGTATGTGTCATACTCATGTCATCTGAGTATTCATGTCAGACATGTGGACTGTGCTTTATGGGCTGGTATTTTTATTTTTATTTTTGGTTTACCTTTCATCAATTCTTTCTAGTTCTAGGCTGGTATTAATTTATGCTGTTTGTGGGATTGATTTTTCTTTATATCTGATTCTGTTTTATCCCGATTTGTATTGACAGTCAATAGGTTCTCTGCAAAAGAAATATTCAATTGGATCTTTTGAGTTGCTGAGTAAGACTGCTCCTATTCAATCCCTCTCTCTTCTTATTGTTGGTCCTTTTGTTGATTACTACCTTAGTGGCAAATTGATAACCAACTATAAGATGTCTTATGGTGCCATTGTAAGTGGTCTTCCTCTAACCTCGTTGGTTTAAATCTGTCATATTCCCTGTGAATTTATCTTTATTTATTACAAATAGTATTCAATTATTGTTTCATTTTCATAAATCTCTGCAGTTATGCATTCTTCTTTCATGCTCGTTAGCTGTATTTTGCAATGTGAGCCAGTATCTTTGCATTGGGCGCTTCTCAGCTGTTTCCTTCCAGGTTTTAGGCCACATGAAAACAGTATGTGTTCTGACATTGGGGTGGCTGCTATTTGATTCGGAGCTCACTTTCAAGAATATCATGGGAATGATTATTGCAGTTCTAGGCATGGTAATTTATAGTTGGGCTGTGGAGGCTGAAAAACAGTCAAATCCGAAGACGCTTCCTCATGCAAAAAACAGCCTAACAGAAGAAGAAATTAGACTATTGAAGGATGGAGTAGAGAAGAGTTCTCTGAAGGATGTTGAACTTGGTGAGACTAAAGGCTAAAAGGATAGATGGACTCAGATCGTGGTGGTAGAATTTTATGAGAAATGAATGCAGGCAATTATAACGTGTATTGTTTTAATTTGGTTTGTACCTTTATGTCTAGTTTACATGGCAGTAAATTTGGTGTTTATTTGCTTACACTCGCACATATCCATTTTTAGAAGTTCTGTTCCCGTCCATTACTTTATTTTTTTGGCTATGTTGAGTTTTTTTGTGCGTTTGCTAGATAAACAATATGATGGCGGCATTAAGATGTGTAAGTAATGTGTACGCTATAAATAGCGATATCAATCCCCTTGTGCAATTCCTTTTCTTGATCCTTTTGTTTTATCTATGTTAAATTTGTGTGTCTTTTCTTTTAATGTAGTTGAAGAGTTTATAATGAAAAAAGTTTGTGTATAATCAATATAGTTCAGTAGAATACCACAACTGGAACACAATGGTTGATTTGAGACCTAGTTTTTATTCAACTTTCTGCATGTTGGCACATCTTATAAATGCAACGCGTATGCTTCTCATACAATCCAATAAGCGCTTGTCCTTAATGCATTCCGTAGTTCATCCTGTAGAGTGGACAAGCAACGAGAATGAAATGTGCACAGCCAACCGTGGCATAAATAAAGATCGGAAATACTATGTAGCGAAGAGGACAAGCAATGAGAATGAAATGAGGGGGAAAAAAAAGAGGAAAACTGAGGAGGATAAAACTCAAGGGAGAAAAAAAGAGTACATCAACTTGCACAGATTAGAGGGCAACGCAGCAATAAAAAATACAACCTAAAATGCTATTCCAAAGTCAATAAATTACAGCAACTCAATACTGAAACCACATAAGATGGATTACATCAAGGACAGTCAGGGAGAAGGCTAGGCAGATAACAGAGCCAACCCATTAATCTAAAAAAAACGAGATCATTTATGGTATTAAAGCTATGCTTAATGAGAGCAATGCTGCATTATTTAGCAGTGTTTCTATGCAAGATTGCAAGTTACAAGTAAAACCAACCAAAGAGAATTGCTCAGCTGACCTTCAAAGACTAGATTTTATTGCTTCTTTAACCCCTCTATTTTATTTATTATCATATTTTTTCAACAGGTAGGTAATTTGAGGAAGATATTTACTTCATGTGATTGAAGGACCAGCAAATGGGCAAAGGAAAGACAATGAAAGTAAATATCTAATATTGTGCTTAATAGAAATAGTGTAGTAACTCTAAAGTCCAAATGGGTTGGATACGTCATTGAACCAGCTAATTAGCAGGTAAAAGTTAGATCTATATCTATTTTTCTTCTCTTTTTTTTTTTTTTTACATCAATCTATCTAAAGGCTAAAATATATTTTAGTTATATTTGTAAAACATTAGTCAAGTTAGTCTTTCGTTAATTCTCTAATTCTTTCATTAACGGACATAGTCGTTAAGAGAATAAAAATATTTTTATATATGCATTTTTTTTTATTTTATAAAGATGTTATTGTATGAATTTTGAACAATTGAGTGAAATTCTAAGATCTAAGAAAAAGTGTGTATTTTTTTATAAATCTCAAAGGAGGTGAATGTAAATGCTCATAAAATAAATAGTTTAGCTATAAAATATGATATTTTATAAAGACAAATTTGTATTTTGAGACATCTATTTATTGTAAATTTGCCCTTTAAAACCAACCCTTAAAATAAAGAAATAAAAAAAAGGGTTAAAATTCATAAAACGTCCTCCAAATATATTCATTGTGTAACTCAGCCGAGTTTTTGAATACGTGCAAAATTTATACGTTGTGCTAATATAATAACCCATCAAATTCAACAAGTGGTAATGGCAGCATCCAGATGCAGGTGTTAACAATAAAAAGAAAAGCATCCAGATCCAGCCTCCAGGTGTGGTCGATTCACTCACATGCACATGACACAGCCCTAATTAAGCCATTTCCATTTTAGCCCATTAGTGGGTGAATCTCAATGGTGAGCAAGCTAGCTGTGGTTGGAGTTGCTGCCATTAAATATTGCAGCTATGTACACCTCGCATCGCTAACGCTAGCCTGAGGATGGAATTTTGATTGCTAGTCATCATAGTTGATTCATTAACAGAAAAATAAGAAAAAAAAATTGCAACCCATGTTTTTAAAAGATTGAGAAAATTAGCCACATCAAGATGGTACCATTTTCAATGGTTAAGCTTGATGCGTGGTTGCTTATTAGCACAATGTATAAAAGTTTAAGGGGGTGTTTTTCACCATTTTAGAACTCGGGAAATAAGGCTATGTTCGGATTGGTGGAAGATGATGGAGTGGTATGGGATGGAGTCGAGATCCCACTCGGTTGTTTGGATAGTCAGTCTAGTGATGGAAGATTTAGGTAATGAACATGAGGTATAGGATTAAACCTTATTGTCGTCATTATACCAAAAAAGAATCATCGTCATAACCTTGTGAGTTTAAATCCCTGATCCATGTTGAAACTTACATATAGTGAAATATAAGAAAACAAATTAACGATAAGTAGTAAAAAAAAAAGTTTTCTTTTTGTTAAAATGGAAAGGAACAAAGAAAACAACTAAGCTCTAAGAACAATAACACCTAAACTATTTGTCATGAGATAGGATAGCACAATCATAGGCAAAGTAAGCCAACATTAAAAAGATTCTTGACGATCCGCACCAAATTTGGTTATTGCATCTGCACACACATTAACTTCACGAAGTCTATGAGTAATCTTGATGTTCCAATCCCTACTAAAAAAAAGTTGTATAATACAATATAAGTTTGACATGAACAATAATTATATATATATAATTAAAGGTAAATTAGTTATTAGATTCATCCAATTTTTAGTGAGAATTTATTTTTCCTTCTATAACATCCCAGATAATATTCACGAGTATTTACCTGTAAATAAAATTGTCAGAGATTAACTCTTTGCAGAGAATATTGTCTTTCAATTTAACATTTTATTTTTTTATTTTATCCCTTAAAATATCAAGTATCATTGATCAAAGTGTTTAAGCTGATATTGTAACAACCCCAGAAATTGTTATCGGTACACAAGGGAGTAGTTCTCTTACGAAAGTCTCCTAACGTGCTAATCATGAAAAACGCGCAGTTTTATAGATAAAGAGGGAATGTATTTAAATAAAATTAAACATCATTATATAATATAAATAAAAAGATCATTTACAAGATACGAAATATATATAGTTCAAAATACGCTATTATCTGCTTGTAGTCCACTAGAACACTCTAAAGATTGACATGAATGTAAACAAAGATTGAAATAACTGAGGAATATTTCACAACAACATGAAGCTTACTAAGAGTCCAAATTGCTAAGATCTACTGAACGAGCAGTGTGTCTTCGTCAACGGTATTTGAAAAAGATTGATTAGGGATGAGTCATAACCCCACAACAGCATGGAAAAGTTCATAACCACGGCATGCATATGTAAAATATATATATAACAGTGATGAAAACGTTCATATAATAATAATAATAATAATAATAATAATAATCATCGTCATCATCATCATCTTTAAAAAAAACATTTAAGAACATAATCAAGTAAGGAGTTCTCTAGATAGACATTCCGAACATCACGGTTTAATTAGTTGTTCCTGAAATGTTCGAGTTTTACAATCTTGCCCTAATCTATATGACATGATACATGATACATTACATCGAGCATCATAGGCTGTCATGTCCGGGCTTTACGGTCTTACCCTAAATCTACATGAATCTTACCCTAAATCTACATGAATCTTATTCTACTTTACAATCGTACAAGGATACTAAGGTCAACGTAGGTTGTCGCTGACTTACAGTTATATCCTAGATATACTTCCATGAAAACAATTTTAAATACATAACATGATCATCATAACATAATCCTTATACTGATAGCATAACATAACTTAATATCCTTAAGTGTTTTATCTTGAAAAAATAAAGGTAGAATAAGATTCCATGCTTAGAGAGGTTCCGAGATATAAGAGGTGTGTCATAATTGACATCTTAAGTAATAAGTTTTGTCCTTAGCAAGAACCTTTCCTTAACATAAGTCTTCTCCCATGAGAATCTTTCCTTAATCATGATATTTTATTAAGGATTTAACTAAACAAATGAATATCTATATCGTTTAATACTAATCATACACACATAACATGAATATATTTAATGCAATAAAATATGTGGTCTCATGTGATTTTAAAATAGTTTCATAAACATCTACTTCATAAGTAAAGAGTTTCTAAATAAATAATCATGAAAAAATAACTAATTAAATAAAAGAATAAATAACTTCATAAATACATAAATAAAATAATAAATTTCACCTCCTAAGATTTTATAAATGCTTAAATAAATAAATAAACAACTTTAAAAAATAAATACATGGTCTAAAATAGACTATGAAAAAAGTCACTCAAAAATGGTTGAATGGTAAAAAGCAATAAGTTAGGAGCTCCTGACACACCCTACTACGAACGGAAAATGAGAGAGAGAAAAAAAAATAACTTGAGCGAAAAATCTAACAAAATTGTAACCTCTTAAGTTCTAGAGTGAATTAGCAAGTCTAAACACTCACAAGAAGCCTCTACATATAGGGAGAAGAAGATACCTCCATCGTTAATCGATGGGAGACTAATTTTCTAACGTGCTACAACGCGCTTGCCTTCCTGTCTTGCTTCTCGCCCAAGATGCATACGCCTCGCACGAGACGTGATCTATTTTTTTTTGGGCCATAACAAATATTTAAGCGTATTTCATATATTACTTATTCCAAAATAATAATAACACAGACAAATTTAGAGTTCGGTCCCTTAAAGTGCGTGGCAACTTTTCCGTCAACTAGTCAATATCCGAAAACTAGCTGAATCAATATCCAAAAAGCCTTCAACATCCTATCCTCTAAAGTCCCAACTAAAAGCCAACGGTTCTTATTTCTACATGCCAACAAAACCTGCATGATAAAGCTCGCTATTTTTGTTGGTTTTTTTTTTTCAAGAATACGTAGTATTTATAAATATACGTGATTTACAAGAAGTTACTCGTCGTTGATTATTACCCTTTTATAAAGATATAGGTTTCCGTTATTATTCTGAATGAATTAGTATTTTTTTTTAATCTGCAATTAGTGGGGTTGCAAGTACTTTCGCACCTATAAATTTGATTTATTTATGGTTTATTAACAAAAAAAATAGATATAAAATTGTAAAAAAAAAGGAGTGAAAAGAACAATTAAAAAAATTGTGGGTTGAAATGAGAGATGAAAGTGGTAATATTTTTTTTTTGAAAAAAATTGAAAAAATAAAAATAGTTACAAAATGATAAAAATAGAAAAAATATTGTACACCAAAATGAGGAAATCCTCTCTTATTGTATTTGGAAGAAACATATAAAAGCCAAAACCTAGCAATTTTGGATGGGCGAATCACGCAATTACAACTTAAAAAAGAAACACAATCTTCACGGCAGATCAATATCCTTGTTGTTAATAATAAAAAAGAAACAAAATCACGCAACATCCTCATACACAATAGCAATGTTACTAATATTCTTGTTCCGAGCTCTTTCATTCTATTTTGAGTTGGAAGTTGGGGGAAAAACAACCTCGAAAATTGAAAAAGAGGGCAAATTGAACAAATCTCATACTCGGCGATCATTAAAATGTGGAGATGCACTTCAGTACTTCAAGTAACTACGAGCATTAGCATCCTCTTTATAAATCTTCCATTGATTATCACTAAATCCACTAAAAATCTTGCTTCAACAATCAGCCAGCAAAAAGATGAGATGAAGCAGCTAATTCTGCCAACTGCTTCCGATCAAGATAGGATACGAGATTCATTGAAATTAAATGTTCTCGTAAATTTGCAAAGTCTTCAGCCTTGAAATTGTATGTTGATTGAAGTTTCTTTGCCTCACAGTCTGCTGCTTCAGCTTCAGCAAGCAGGAGATTAGCTTCTTCCGCGTCACCCATTTCTAGTGCAGCAGTTTTTTCTGCCCTAGCAGTAGCAGCTGTCAAAAGTAGCCTCTGATATATAGCCATTGCCAATTCTTTTTCCTTCAATAAAATCGTCCCCTCAATTTCCTGCAATTTATTTAGTGTGTCTTTAATTTCTTCCTCGAGTTTCTCAAGATTTAAAATGGCTGTATCCAAGTCTATCTGCATGCCTTCTTTTTCTACACATAGTGACTTAGCCTCAGTGGCTATCCGAGCAGCCTCCTTGAAATTTCTTGCAGCAGTAGCAACTTTCTTTTCTGCTTCAAGTTCTGGGACTCTTTTATCTATGAAAATAATCCTTTGCTTGAAGGATGCTATATCTTGTTGGATGCTTGACTTTCTTGAAGACAATTCCTAAAAAGAGTGTAAAGGTATTAGGTGAACAACAAACCACCATAATAATGTTTAAGACATCATGTATCTGATTGCATGTGGAAGCACTTTATCCCCTTCTATGAACCCATTATTCAAGAAGCTTAGCTTACGTATAACTCTAAGGTTATTACTTATTATGTGGTCCACTAGTGTCTGGCACGACGAAGGGAATGTTTGTAATTACTCATTGCATTTCAGCCATATGCACAATGCAAAACAGATAAAAGTCAATATAAGAACTAACCTGCAAGGACGTTCTTGCAGCAGAAACCTCCTGTTGAAACAATTTCACGTCTCTAGAAAGCTTTTCCTCATTGTTTGCAAGAGTTAACTTTTCCACCCTGGACTTCAATATAGATGACATCAAATCTTTTCTTAGTTCAACCATCTCTCGGAATTCTTTAGCTTCCTCCTCAGAAATCCTAGCAAATTCCTTTAGCTTCGCCCTCATTTCTTCTTCGTGAATGAGAAAGCTATCAATTTCATTTTTCTTTAGTGCCAAAGTTTCCGACTCTAATTCCACTTGAGCAAGGACAGATTGCAATTTATCATTCTTCACATCAACGCTTAACTGAATCTCTTTAAATCCAGAGACAACACTGTTCATCTTATTCTCTACATCTTTTAAATTAGCATCAGTGTCTGCTATCTCCTTTTGCTTCTGTTCAACTAAAGCAAGAAGTTCTTCCAATTCACCCATTAGCATGTCCTTTCTTTTGCAAAGGATTTCTTTCTCTCTTTTATCATCCTGGATCGAATGCTCAATGGTTTTATTCAATTCCAAATGAGCTTCACTTATAAAATGTGATTCAATCTCCAACTCCATCTTTTTAACCTCCAAGTCTTCAGATGACGAAAACCACTGGTCCATTTCTTTTGAATAACTCGATGTTGCTTTCTTCAAGGCAAATTCTGCATTATTTAAAGCATTCTAGGAGAAGGAATATAACATGTTAGAAAACACCATAACTTGAATGAGCAACCTAAAGAAATAAGCCAACAAGGCAACGTAGAATCATGCAAATAAAAATGAACAACAACGGATGAAAATCATCCAGAGTAATAAAGAAGATTTTCTATTATTACGTACTACTCTTAACAGGTCATCAGGTAAAGGGACCATTTTATGTTATTATAACAGCTAACATGCCAATGATCATTGGACTACAAAGCAATGACACCACAAAAAATGAGCTGTTGATCCTCATATACAACATGAAACTTTCCCCAAAAAAGATATAACTCAGAGACCTTAGATTTTGCTTTTCTGCAGAGTCCGTGTCTGTCTTATCCTATCCGTGCTGTATCGTATGTGTGTTAGTGTTCGTGCATCTTAGCCAATGGGTGAGAGTAAAAGAGACAAAAGGATATAAGTGTTATGTGAAATAGGATTCAAAAACTAAAATCGATTAGCTACAAACAACATTGTGATTTGATGTTGTGCTATTATTAAGGGCATTTTAATCGGTATCCAATAGTTTTGTAGAGCATTGAACTCTGGCAAATAAGTATTTTTTTAACCAGAAGATGAACGCACTAGACTCTATCACATTTCATTTCATCGATAGAATTAAGATAGGTTAAAAGGAAATAAAAATGCTGTAAACCAGACAATCAATCACATTTCATTTAGGCTTGGCCATTGTCCATCTGAGCTTATAAATAATATTTGGAAGAATTAAAAAAGTACTAAAGGCAGAGTTCAACTAGATTTAGATAAGAGTGAAGTAGCAAACGCTGATAAAATAGGACAAATGTACATTCTGTCAAATTAAGTGGCTCTTTTTTCACTAACCGTTGCATAATGCTCGAGTAAGATAGCACATTCTTCCTCAGCGGCTATTTGAGAGTCGAGTGCCTGCTGCAGTTTTAAATCTAAAGCATCGATGGCGGCATCAGCTTCTCTCAAAGAATTCGTAAAAGCTTGTTTCTCCTTCTCTGCAGCAGAAAGATTTTCGCTAACCTTTTCAGCCCTTTCAAAATCCTCAGCTTCGCAGGCTTCTTCCAATTGCTTTTCAAGTTCCATGTGCCTAAGAGAAGCAAGATTAGCCTTCTCAGCTGCTTCTCTTCTATTCCTGATTGAATCCTTCCGAGCAGCAGAAACGGAATTCACCCCTTGACGGGCATGGTTAAGCTTCTTGTGTATGCGGGCCTTGATCTGCAGGAACTCTGCCTCACACAAAGTTCCATCGTCCTGGGGTTTCCGATTCTCAACCTCCGAGATCTCCGATCTGGAACTGTCATGCAAAGAGGAAGAGTCGCTAGACGGTTCGGTAACGGCAACATCAGTGGTGGCCGGGGAGGGCGGGTGGGCGTCGTTGGAAAATAGTGAGTCTCTGCCGTATCCTATCCTCAAACCAGGTCGTTTTCTTCTCCTGGAGCCCTGTATCGAGGAAGTTGGGGCTTGGGTGGTGGTGGTGGTGGTAGATGGCTGCTCGGGACATTGAGATTGAGATCGGAGATCATGCTCGGCTTCGGCCACTTCGGGAGTAGCGACAAGAGTGAGGTCAGAGAAGAGATTCTCGTCAAGGGGATGGGGCTGCGACGACGATGCGGGTGTGAGGGCGTCATCCCTACGATCGCCTTCTTCATTGTCTTGTTGTTGGAGCTCTCCTTCAATTTGGGAGGGGTTGAAGAGTACCATACCTTCAAATAGCGAATCCATATCTTCTCCTTGCATTCCATCCGAAGCCATGGTTGGACTTGCAAGGCTCCTCAATCTGATCCTCACCTCACCTCACCTCACCTCACCTCTGACCTCTCAATCATTCATTCATTCATAAATCCCCTTCAACTCTCTGTTTTCCTTTTTTAATTTATTTATTTAATCAGTAAACCCCTCGTTACACTTTGACTCTGGATGAATTCGCCCTTAATAATTGGGATAAACGAACCCCTCAACCCTCAACCCTCACCCTTACCGGAACTGGTTCTGTGCGTTTGGTGGTTGAAATAAAACAAAAATACAAGATTAAAAAGTTAATTTTATCACGCTGTTTAAAGACATTTCTTTATGATTAAATTAATTGAATTTTAATGTGAATTGAATTATATTTTTATGTTTAGAATAAATAACTAAATTAAAATAATTGAATTGAATTTTATTGTTTAGAATGTCTTTACAAGGAATTGAATTAATTATTTAGACTATTTTACCTTTTAATAATAAAAAATTATATTTTAATAATAAAATTAATTATTTATTAGTTAAATATGACATAATCAAAATCAAACTACACACTATTAAATAAGTTAATCAATAAAGTCTTTTTTACAATAATTTTTTTCCCCCAAAATTTTTACAAGAACGCTCTTTTATTAACAATTTGATCTGTGTCCAAAATTTTCACAAGAATGTTCTTTTATTAATTTGGTTTCTCACATAAAAGACCCATTTTAATTATTAATTAATCATACACTAATGTCATACAAATTAATTATATATTTCAAAATTGAATCCTAATTGGTTAATTCGTCACTCTAAGAACTTAAGATAAATTGAATTAGTGGTCTATTTTATAGTTTTTATATTACAAGAATCTGGTTTAAATTGTTACATTTAGTGCAAAGACTCTACTCATCAATTTATATAAAAACAAAATTGAATCATAATTGTTATTGTTATACACAGACATACATATATATATATATATATATATAAATTCAATAACACCCATATTTTTTTTTATGAAGCATAGTACCGACATTTATCCAATATTAAAATAAATAGAATAAGAGAAAAGAATAAGAAGAGTACAAAACAAGGGAAGAACAAATGAACAAGAACAAAGAAGAATAAACAAGTTGGGGTGAAACGTAGGCATAAATTACATGAGAGAACGACATACATGTGAGAGATTGGGAGCAATAGTTGATGCAAGAGTCGTCACAAAGAAGCGTAAACACAATAAAGGCAACGAGAATTCACGTAATAGGGAAAAAAAGGAAGAAATGATGAAAATGAGAAAAGGTAAATTTAAGTTTTTCTATCTTATGTTGAAATTCATAGGAATAACAGTACAAAAAAGTTTACTTATGCATTAATCTATAAACAAATGAGGTGTGATTCAACTATTTTACTTATGCATAATCTCTAAAAAATAAATGATTTATTTTAGAGTCTAATTGTTATATATTAATAGTAGAAAATTTAGTACACTTTCATACAATCAAATTATTTTATATGTATAATATTTTAAATAATAAGCCATGATAAAAAAATTTGATTGAATGAAGATGAAAAAAATGTGATGCGTTATTTATGTGCCGGAATTAAACTGTTTATTTTATTTAATTTTTCTGGTTGTGTATTAATTCATAACTTGAGAATTATTGTCGCTGACAATATTTATCTGTTTAAAGGAGAGATTTATCGAATTTGGTTCATTCGGTGATTGTCTAGAGTCCACGGCAGTAGCAGATAGCAGAGTAGGTTTGTTTCGGGGTAAAGCGGTGTCCATGGAAAGGGCTGCGCTTGTTCGTTCTGTGGCGTGCACCAGATATTTGTCCCGCTCTTACTGTACAAGTTCTCTTTGTTCATCCATTCTTTTCCCTTCAACCCGAACCCGAACCCGAACCCCGACATGGCCCTCTCGCTCCCCAGTACCGCGCCGCCATTGGAGATCGCTCCCCTCCTTGAACTTGAGGAAGCACTTGTCTTCTCTGTCCCCTCGAGCAGTTGCCTCCCCCTCTATTCCATCACCTCCCTCTCCTCCAGGTATGCGTGGCATCGCATCTGTCATCTGATTCTCCGTCGTTTGCACTGCTTACAATTGTTATTTTTTATTTCCGTGGATTTACTGCTCTGCTCTGCATGTAGAGTTCGCTCATGTAAAGGACGAAGTTGCCCACAAGTTGGGGTTTGAGAAAGTTTCCGAGGAGTTCATTCCAGAATGCAAATCAAAAGCTGTGCTTTTCAGGCACAGGAGGACCGGGGCTGAGGTCATGTCTGTTTCCAATCACGACGAGAATAAAGTATTTGGCATTGTTTTCCGCACTCCTCCGTAAGCGCAATTTCCGCACTCTTCTTCCTTATTCTCTTCCATCTATTTTACTATTTACTCTTCTCTGTTGTTCTCGCTGTATTTTTCTCCAACTGCAGCTGTAATTACCAATTTGTTGATTTTATTATTTGCTAATCCAGGAAAGATTCCACCGGTATCCCTCACATCTTGGAGCATAGTGTATTATGTGGGTCAAGAAAATATCCTTTGAAAGAACCATTTGTTGAATTATTGAAAGGAAGCTTGCACACTTTTCTCAATGCATTCACATATCCTGATAGGACATGTTACCCAGTTGCGTCCACAAATACCAAGGTAACCAAGTTTGTGCGATTAACATGAAGTTTTACTCTTGTTCTTGATTCTAATGGATGGCTCGAGTCTGACACCACAAGATTGACATCTCTCTAAACAGGATTTCTATAATTTGGTTGATGTCTACCTGGATGCGGTTTTCTTTCCTAGTTGTGTCGAGGACTTTCAGACTTTTCAACAGGAGGGTTGGCACTTTGAGCTCGATGATCCTTCTGAAGATATCACTTATAAAGGTTCATTAAAACATAGATTTCTTCTTATCCCTCTGGACTTTCAATATCTCTCATGCATTAATATTTTTGGACTCTTATGCTTTTCAATTCTTTGAGAGTGAACCTTTGCACAAGGGTAAGGTTGTTGCCTGGTGACATTGAGGTGACGGGTTCAAATCCAGCAAACAATCTTTCCACTTGTGGGTGTAAGGATTCATACATCTACCCTGCCTGGAGCCTTGTATATTGGGCTGCCCAATTATTGTTTTCAATTATATACCTAGTTATGTCTTATCTGTTCTTCATGCTTTTCAATTATATCTAATAATGTATTTATCTGTTCTTCCAGGTGTTGTGTTTAATGAGATGAAGGGTGTCTATTCTCAACCGGATAATATACTAGGGCGGGCTTCTCAGCAGGCTAGTTTTTAAATAGCTTGTCCTCTTCTCTTTTTCTTTATGTTTCTCCTTTTCTTATCCTTTATTGAATTTGGATTTCTTACATTTCATTACCATTGATATGTATCTCCTTTTCCTATCCTTTATTGAATTTGTATTTCATACATGCCATCACCATTGATAGGCTGGAACATGTCAACCATAGTTGTCAAATCATGAATCATAACATATTGTGTGATTCAGAAACGCATCAAGAAAAACCTTAAGCATACTTGATCCCACTCCTAAAATTATGAAAATACTTAAAAGTGATCTCTATAAAGTGAGTGAGTTATTGTCTAAATTCTGAACAAGATTGAAAACAGCCTGTGACATGAAGAGGGTCGTAACTATTTGACGAATAAAAGTGCAGCGGACAAGCAACAAAGAGAAAGTTTCACTGATAATATGTCTTGTTGAACACAAAAACAGATGGCATATATATGTTGAGAGATTAGAAAGATGTACTTTATTGCAAGTCTTTTCTTGTTTTGCTCTTGTTCTTGTAAACAAGATCTCTTGTCTTCTGCAACTATCTTATCTTCTTATCAATGGAATTCTTCTTTTATTACAAAAAAAAAAGAAAAGAAAAAAAGAGAGGATAGAGGACAAAGAAGACAACCCACTGGTAACGTATTTGACTAACAGAAAAAAAAAAAAAAAAAGAGGCCATTCGATGAAGAAGATGACCTACTGATGATGTATTCTATGAACAGAAAAAGCGGATGACATGCGAAGAAACTAATCCTGCAACTTGAAGACAAGATATGAAGAAGACTCTTGCTTCATTTTTCTTTAACAATTTAATCATATGCCTCTTCAAACTCTGATGAGTGATGAGAGCTAGTGCCCAAAGAAAAAGGAAAACCCCGCTGATTTGTATGTTGTAAAAAACATCAATTGTACCAGTGTTTCCAAATTTTTGTGAATTGTTTGATTCAAACCCTGAATTGTGCAATTTTAACAAGACTGATGTCAACAGCATTCATTAGGTCGCTATCATGGATGGCGATACTTTAAACCTCTCTTTGTAAAGATTTTACTCTTTGCTGTTGGCATTGATTTATAAATTATGCCAGTATCTATTGTTGAAATTTGCAAACTCCTGTCTCTAGAACCCGAAAGCATTATAACATTCACTAAATTTTGAATTTATATTGTTTCAGTTTCTGATTTTTATTTTATCCAATTATGAGGAGTTTTATTACATTTTTTATAACTTAAATTTTTTTTGAGTTCATTATTGTTGAGCGTAACTTTGGTGCAGGCTCTTTTCCCTGATACTACCTATGGTGTTGACAGTGGAGGTGATCCTCAAGTCATTCCCAAGTTGACATTCGAGGAGTTTAAGGTTTGTGTTGAGAATCTTGTTTAAGCATGCTTGTGGTGACCGCCATTGTTTGATTTATGTAGCATGGTGGGGGAAATCCTAGATCTTCTTATGCATTTGTACCTTGATGACCTTTTTTACTTTGATATAGACTACAATCGATCTTAGTGCTGCTAATTATTAGAGATATTATACTGTTTGACTCAAGACAGGTTTCAATTTTTAACTTAATTGACAGGAATTTCACCGTAAGTATTACCATCCCAGCAATTCGCGAATATGGTTTTATGGAGATGATGATCCAAATGAGCGCCTCCGGATCCTGAGTGGTAATAAGACTTTGGTTAATTTGTTCTTTAAATGTAAAGGCTGACTATTCGGGACAGTGGTCTTGTTGCAATGCTCTTGTAGATCCACTTCCTTATGCTTGATTATTTTGAATGACTAAAGCCTATGACCTTACTCACTGTCCAAACCCATTTTACCCATGCTATGTCAAGGATCATGACATTGGTGGATGATCTTGCAGGAGCTCTTTCAGGGCTCACACAGAGGCCCCTTTTGTGTAGGTCTTAGCCAAGCAAGTTAGCATTCAGCGATCTGTTACGTTTACCTTGTGCATAGTTTTCAAGAAACGGCAAGTAGGGCCTCTATGGTTATGCCAAGTCTAGTAGCTCTCTCCTACAGTCTTTCTCAAATATAAATAAAGAAGAAAGCTCTCTGAGTAAATTTGGAGGATATTTTATCCTTCCTCTTAACTGACAATTGTACTTCTTTCTTCATTCTTATATATATATATGTGTATGTATGTATATATATGTATGTATATATATATATGTATGTATAATGATGGGTGGTTACATTATGTGTAATATAACGGTAGAATAATCAAATCTATGTGTTAAACATGTTCTCTTCTGAAGAGGGTGAGACTTGGCACAACAGTAAGGTTGATTCCTTTTGACCTGGAGATTATGAATTCAAATCTTGGAAACAATCTTTTTACTTGCTGGGGTAAGGCTATACATATCTACCGTCTACATGTCCTGCTAGGTGGAAGCCTCATGCAGTTGGCCACCCAAAAGTTGTTGTTCCTTCCTTCTGAAATTTACATTAATATGATCATCTGATGCATTGGAAGCTGAATTCCCCCATTGAAGCTTACATGTATCCAAGAGCTTCCCTTATAATTCTGGTTGTATCTTCCTTTGTATTTGTCGTACTAATTATATTTCCATCTTTATTAAACTTGTTTTGTACACACTGTTATCTTTGTTGCTAACTGAAAGAATACTGCTGCGGTTGTGTTGTTTTCTGTTTATTGTCTATATTTCAGACGTGGAACCCTACATTATGGGACAAAACTTAGTTGTTGTCTATATTTCAGACTAGTTATGAATTATAATTTTAGTGTTTAGACTTGTAGCAATAAGCCACTTACCTCTGCTGTCTGTTGTCCAGAATATTTAGACATGTTTGATGGAAGTTCTGCCTCAAATGAATCAAAGGTTGAAACACAGAAACTATTTTCAAAGCGAGTTCGGATTGTTGAGAAATTTCCTGCTGGTGAAGGGGCTGATCTGAAGAAGCAGCATATGGTCAGCCTTAACTGGTTACTCTCTGATAAGCCGTTAGACTTGGAAACTGAGCTAGCACTTGGGTTTTTGGATCATCTTCTGTTGGGCACTCCTGCTTCGCCACTGAGGAAAATTTTGCTTGAAAGTGGTCTCGGGGATGCCATTGTTGGTGGTGGGGTTGAAGATGAATTACTTCAGCCTCAATTTAGCATTGGAATGAAGGGTGTTTCTGAAGATGATATTCATAAGGTAGAAGAACTGGTCATGAGTACTCTTAAAATGTTGGCAGATGAAGGTTTTGATACAGATGCCATTGAGGCATCTATGAATACAATTGAATTTTCTCTAAGGGAGAACAACACTGGGTCATTTCCTCGTGGCTTGTCACTCATGCTCCGGTCCATTGTAAGATGTGCTTAATTTTTTGTCGTGTGGAAAATAGGCATCCTTTATTGGTTCAGATTTATAATTGTTATTGTTTGCATAATGTAGGGTAAATGGATTTATGATATGAATCCCTTTGAGCCACTGAAGTATGATAAACCTCTTCAAGATCTAAAATCTAGACTAGCAAAGGAGGGCTCTAAATCTGTTTTTTCTCCTCTAATAGAGAAATTCATCTTGAACAACCCTCATCAAGTCACTGTGGAAATGCAGGTACTTATTTACTTATTTTCCCCTTAAGAACCTATGTTGCACCAAATGTTGGTTATTGATGAAAACCTTTCCTTGTCAGCCTGATCCCGAAAAGGCTGCTCGCGATGAAGCCACAGAGAAAGAGATCCTGCAGAAAGTTAAAGCTGGTATGACAACAGAAGATCTGGTGGAGTTGACCCGTGCTACTCACGAGCTTCGGCTTAAGCAGGAAACTCCTGACCCTCCAGAAGCTTTGAAAACTGTTCCTAGCCTTTCTCTGCAAGATATTCCAAAAGAACCTATTCATGTTCCCACTGAGGTTACCATTGCTGTTTCCCATGATTAAGTCTTGCATGTTTGCCGTATGATTTGTAGAGATTCACAAGAACTTGCATGCTAAATGTAGGTTGGGGATATCAATGGAGTAAAAGTTTTGCAGCATGATCTCTTCACCAATGATGTGCTTTACACTGAAGTAGTATTCAACATGAGTTCATTGAAGCAAGAGCTTCTTCCCTTGGTCCCACTGTTTTGGTAATTATATAACATCTGAAATATGTTTGAATTTGTTTCTGTCTGTCTATAGTTCCTAATATTTACTTGCATAATGGATTTACTTGGATGCCAAATTAAATTCATAGTTTTATTTTCATTTCCTTTCATTGATGCGAAGTTTAATTATTCATTCTTATGAAACCTCATTTAAGAAGGTGCTATGGCTACTTATAGGTTTCATGTTATTACTATTGTTAAATAAATCACCAGATTTGGTCTTACCAAAAGTCTGCAGTGGATTTTGTTTTGGTTCTCAACATTTTCCTTTCTATCATTATTGTCATTAACAAATCTTCATTTTATATATCCTTTTGATGTTTTGATTCTTCTGTTTATATCAAAAGCATCTTCTTGACAGATAAATTACATCAAGCTCTGTAACTATCCTATGCTAATTTTTTCAGCCAATCATTGCTGGAGATGGGCACAAAGGACTTGAATTTTGTCCAACTAAACCAATTAATTGGGAGAAAAACTGGAGGAATATCAGTTTATCCATTTACTTCATCAGTGCGGGGCAAGGAAGATCCATGTAGTCACATGATTGTTCGAGGCAAAGCCATGGCTGGGCGTGCTGAAGACCTTTATGACTTGGTACTTTAATTTGTTTCAGAGTTTTTTGTATTAGCCTTAAATTTTTATTATAGTCAAGCGTAATTTCTCACAAGCTACTTATATTTAGGTTAATTCCGTTCTTCAAGATGTCCAATTTACAGATCAACAGCGTTTCAAACAATTTGTTTCTCAGAGTAGAGCAAGAATGGAGGTAATTATCAGATTGTTGTATGCAAAGAGCGAACCAAAAAGGGTCAATGTGTAGAGAAGAACCTCTACATTGATTAACTACTTTGTGCATTTTTGTCTGTTTCAGAACCGGTTAAGAGGCAGTGGTCATGGAATTGCAGCTGCAAGAATGGATGCAAAACTAAATACTGCAGGCTGGATGTCAGAAAAGATGGGTGGTCTCAGGTTGGGAAATTAAGATACCTTTTGATTTATTGTGACTTTGTGAGGGCACATTTAACTGTTATCTGCTGAAGGTTTTGAATTTTCTTGAATGTCCTTTATAATTTACTTTTTTTTTTGGTTTAATATGGCAACCAGAATTATAATTTCTGTTATATACTTTTATGTTTCCGGTGTATTCTTTTCTAGTTACCTAGAATTCCTCCGAACTCTTGAAGAGAGGGTTGATCAAGATTGGGCTGATATCTCATCATCACTTGAGGAGATTCGTAAATCTGTATTTTCCAAGCAAGGCTGCTTGATAAATATCACTGCTGATGGGAAAAACCTTGCAAACACAGAAGAAGTTGTGAGGAAATTTGTTGATATGCTTCCTACCAGTTCTCCAATTGCTACCACTACTTGGAACGCTAGACTTCCGTTGACAAATGAAGCTATTGTGATACCTACTCAGGTTAGATTATTTCCTTTTGTCGTCCCTTGTATACCTATTTTTTAAGTTTTATTTTATTTTTTGTTGGTTGGATGTAATTTCTGTTTCTATCAATAAATCACGATGTTTCCTTCTAAAGGTTAATTATGTTGGAAAAGCGGCCAACATTTACGATAGTGGATATAAGCTTAGTGGGAGTGCATATGTTATTTCCAAATACATTAGCAATACATGGTTGTGGGACCGTGTACGTGTTAGCGGTGGAGCTTATGGAGGTTTCTGCGATTTTGATACTCATTCAGGTATTGTGCATTATGCTTAGGCATATTTAGTATCATCCTTTCAAATCTTAGGGGTTGTTTAGCATACTTGGAAATTTGGAAAAGTAGGTAAAATGTGGTCAGGTTTTAAGTAAATGTTGCTTGGTAACTAACAAAATAATTTCAAACTGGTTTTTATGTGAACCAATTTCAGCCTGAAATTAGTTCTAGAAATAACTAATTTGAAGTTGGTTTTATCTAATCCGAAATTTTCTCTCTATCTCTTACCTTATCTTTCTCCAACCGTTAGAAAAACTGACCAAACTAATTTTTAATTTAGTTTATACCAGATGTTATTTAATTACAAACTAGTTAATTTTTATGTAGTTTAACATAACTAGTTTTATTTTGTACCATGATAAAATGGTTTTTTGAGTTGTCAACCACCCGTTAAACTTTTTTGTTCTCTTTCTAGGGGTGTTCTCTTTCTTATCGTATCGTGACCCCAACTTGCTGAAGACACTTGATGTATATGATGGAACTGTTGACTTCTTAAGAGAATTGGAAATGGATGATGATACTCTGGCAAAAGCCATAATAGGAACCATTGGGGATGTAGATGCCTATCAACTTCCTGATGCCAAAGGATATAGCAGGTATGTATGTGATGTCGATTATGCTTCTGAAGCTTGTTTTCTCTGGATATTTGGTTCTTTTGATCTCAATGCTTCAATCATAGACTGAACACACTCACCCTAAGCTGGATTAATTGCTGAAATATACAAGTCATTGCTTCTAAAGGTGCAATTATTTGTGTTTTTCTTATTATGGTTACAAATTACGCTTATTGTGTATTTCATTTGCAGTATGTTGCGGTACTTACTGGGTATCACAGAGGAAGAAAGGCAAAGGAGACGCGAAGAGATATTATCTACGAGGTAAAGATTCTGATTGTTGATCAATGCATGTTCTAATCTTCTACTTTTTAGTTGATCCACTGCTATTGATGAAGGTAAAATAATGCAGTCAGCACATTTTATTTGCACAGGAGTTAGCTATTAACTGTCCTGAAATTACTTTCTTAATCCAGAATCGATATCAATCTTATCACTCCTGATTTTCATTGTAAAGTGTCCCTGTTGTGTGATGATATCGTTTTCCATTCAGAGGCCTAATGTTCCCAAATGCATTAGAAATATCTTGCTAGAGGGTCATGCCTCCTTAATGGTCTTGGATACTGTTATGGGTATATGAATATCGGTTTGGTTCTGATGTCTTTTGGTAGTAGCTTACTCAGTTGTGTTTTATTGTTTTTAGCTTTATGTCTCTGGTTTTTCTTGTTGTGCTGTGCTGTGCTGTGCTGTGCTGTACTGTTCTGCTCCTTCCCTAGCATTGGAAAAAGAAAAAGAACAATGAATTTTTTGGATATAAATTCTTTACACTACCTGGGCAACTTGATGCTGAGACATCTGTTTTGGACTTATATTTGATCCTGGCCCTCGAAACCATTTTTTATTCTGTTTTGTTTCTTCCCCAGTTTGAAGGACTTCAAAGAATTTATGGCTGCAATGGAAGCAGTGAAGGATAAAGGGGTTGTGGTTGCAGTGGCATCTTCAGAGGATGTAGATGCGGCTAACAAGAAGTGTTTCAACTTCTTTCAAGTAAAGAAAGCCCTATAGATTCAGGATTCCTTTTTTTTTTTNTTCAAACACTCTTAAAATTATAAAAATATTTTTTTATTATAAAAAAATACTTTATTTAAAAATAAAAATAAAAACCAATCCCATCAAACTGTATCTTTTCTTTTCTTTGCATAATTTTCCTTTAATGTTGCTATAGTTATTTTGTGTATAATAAAATACTATAGTTATTTTATAGTTGTGGATTTCAAAATTTAAGCTGTCATACGGAGGAGCCTCCTAACCTGGTCCAACCTCTTTTAGCGACGATTTTGGTTCTGGGTCAAAAATTTAGCGACTAGGTAAAAAAAAATTGTTTCTATGTTATTTTCACATTTTCTCCTTTTATTAAGTTAATGAAAGTTTAATCACCAGCAAATGGCTAAGAGCACCACCGAACAACCAACAGCGGCTTATACAGGCCTCCTGCTTCGCTGGTCTCTGCCACTAACCCACTCCAAGCCACCACAACCCCACCCCCACATTCCACCATAGCCCCACCCACAATCGCAGCCCTCATCTACCCCACGACCACCACCACCACCACTTGGATATAGTTAGCTTATGGAAAACTAGATCTGAAGCAAGTCCATGAGGTGTTCCACCGCACACAACAATTGAGCCCGCCCACCTTCAGTGCGAACCTTCCTCGCTGTCGCCCTTGGAAATTTTGATGATGTGATCTCCAATTGCTTGTCTTTTAAAATTAAAAGAAAGAAAGCAACAAAAATATCAAAAGGGTCAAACTAAAAATGACAACTTTGATAGGGGTTTTTTTTTAGGCAGACAATGGTGCCGAAGCCCAAACAAAAAAAAAATGGACTAGCTTTCATGAGGCCAAGCAATTTGCCCAAGGTCATTCAAAAGCAACAGGCGAGCAACTACCGGAGCTACATCAAACTAAGAGACTTCAAAAGAAGGGAGGTTATGGCTCAAATGAGCTAGACTATCAGCAATATGGTTGGCCTTCTTAAAAACACGTTGGAGATGCACCATCCTTAGCTAACAGAGCGCGAATGCGAGCTATGATGGGGAAAGTTGGATGCAAATGATTATGGCAAAATTGGATCAGCTTAAGAGTACATTGAGAATTGTAGTCAACACGCACCTACGGAAAATCACCACTCCAGGCAGCAGCAACTAGCACATGTAAGATACCCCAAAGCTCTGCTAGGGTAATGGAAGTTATACCTAATTTTGCGGAAAAACCTGTAATAAAACTCCTTGCCTCATCTCTAATCAAGTCCCCGCAACCAGCACTACTATAATTAATCACAGAATCATCACAATTCACTATCACCCACCTCGGCGAAAGAAAGTGCCAAAGAACCAAGAAATGAGTTAGAAGAGATAGAGGGAGCAGATTTCATATGCACCGAAAGGGAGTAATGTTTGAGCCTCAATTCAAGAGATAACCAAGATCACCAATGTGAGGAGAGGTGTTATTGAAGACAAAATCAAACTATGTTGTTGTTGATTTGCTTGTTTTCCTGATTTGTTTAATATCTTGCTGTTATTTTGGAGTTGAAAAAAAAGGTAAAAGTAACTAATAAAGCCACACAAAAAAAATCTGGGTTTAGGGAGGAGAGGTTGTCGGGGAATGTTGGCGGTGATGGTACACGGTGATGAGGTTGGCACTGATGATCTCAGAGAACATGTTAACGCCGCCTGAGGATTGCCAACGTCAACAGTGTCGGAAGCTTATCACAAAAGTAACAACTATGATTAAACTTAACTAATGAAGATTAACAATATTAACTTACAAATGTTTACTATCAGTAACAACTTAAAATGTTATTATATGGTCAAAGTGCAAATCCACATATTTAATTTATAACTGTTTTGGGGTCAAAAATGTAATTTGATGCATTAAAATACCAATCCTCCGACCAAATTTAAACGGCTCGCAAGCAATAATCAAATTGCTCCATAAGACTACTTGATTCATTTAAGGATTTATGGAACGCTCAAAGCATTCTTACCTTTGGTTTGTGTAGTTTGAAAGTTGGGAGTGCAGTTCCCATGTAACCCCATTTTACATCAAGCATAAGGGGTAAAGCGACCTAGACTGAGGCCACCATTAGTTAAGTGAGATTTATACATGGCATTAACAACAAAAATTGATAGTTAGATTTTACATGATTTTATCATGTGAAAAATTTAATTGAGATGATTATCCTTTTTCTTTTAGGGAAAATGTGTTTTTAGGGTGCATATTCTTTGGTTTGATGTTCAACTTCTTTTGACATATGAGGATGATTTTACTATTTCCATACTATGGTTTGTTTTGGTGTTAAAATTAGACTTATAATACATAATAATATAATTGGTTCATGCCTTCTGCCTTTCCTTGTGGATATAATTGATCCTCTCGAGACTTGTTTTATTCCACATCGTGGGTCTTGTGGTCATTGCCCGAGCGGTGCTTATTGAAGTAGTTTTCCTTCTTTATAAAGTTGATTTTGAAAATGTTTAAGAGTTAAGTTGGTCGGCAAACCTTAGGTTTTGTTTGGATGGGGGTATTTGTAGGGTATTTGCAGGGGATAATATACTTTTTGGAGAGCATTTAAAATGGTTTATGGTATATGATTCAAAACAAAATATTATGAATGATCTATGTAGTCAACTCCACTTAGTGGAATAAAATTTAATTGTTGTTATATTTAAAATGGTTTATGGTAAAATAATATTCTATTTAAATATTTAATTAGGAAAAAAAATTTAAATGAAGAGATTTTGATAAGTTATTTTAATATGCTTAAAATAGGGGATTTGTATTCTTCCTATTGAAAAGGAATTTTGAATTTCATTCTCTTTATTAATTAAAGCGTGAAACCTCACTTCATATCATGATAACGTAGTGTGTTCCCTTTTCCTACTTTCTTCCAACTTCATTAAAGATCAACTTTGATAATTAAGAAAAATATTATTTTTATAAATTAGAATTTTAGAAAATAAAAATGAGTAAATATTTAGGAAGCATAGACACTTTATGAGACTGTTGTGTCTCCGATACTGACACACGAAGATACTCGTTCGACACACGTGTGTTGCACTGTCTGAAGTGTCCAAAAAAAATATTTATAATCAGTTGTGTTCAAGTATGTTCAAGCTATGTCTAAACATTTTTTTAGCCATGTCCGAGTAAAAAATATTTTAAATATTAAATAATTTATAATAATGTGGATACTTAGAAAATTAATAAGTATTGACACGTAAAAATATATTGAATGTTCATATATTTTGAAAAGAATTTGAAAAATATTAAAAATTAATAGTTTGATATCAATGAAAGTATTATGATATTATGATAAATATTTAATTATATGCCATGTCCTGTTCAGTAAAATTTTGAAATTAATATGTCGACGTATCGCGTGTCGTGTCGTGTTTTGTGCCTGTGTCAATGTTAATGCTTCGTAAGTAAATATTGATAATAAATGTAATTATTATTAATAAATATTTAAATAGTAATATTTATTTTGAATTTATATTTTAATAATTAATGAACTTATTATTTTTATTTATTTTATTTTTTGTTAAATACTTTTTTAAAATTACAATGATTTACATAGTAAGAAAAATATTATATAATATAATATATAATGTCATACCAAATACAAATACAATTAAAAACTTATCAAATCTTATGCTATCATACTTTGCGCTAAACCTTATATTATTAGCATATCAAATGAGGCCTTATGTCTTAGAGTGAAACTATTTTTTATAAAGAACGTTAATTTTCTGTTCGTAGATGTTATTTTTCTTCTATCTATCAGGTTGTGATTTTAATATATAATATTACATTTTCTTTATCTTTATGTGATTGTAGTTTAGACTTTAGATATTATTGTTGCGTTTTCTTTTCTCCCCTAATATTTAATTTATATTATGTGGCGTTATATTTATTTACTTTCTAAATGTATCTATATTACAATTTAACTTTGTAAATTAATTAAAAATTTTGTTGTGAAATGAAATTTTGGTTAATTAAATATACAATATAATTAATTTTAATTGGGTTGAGTTGATTATTATTTAAAAAATAATTTTATTTAATTTTTTTAAATAAAAGATGGTAACTTTATTTATTTATTTAAGTTAATTATCTATACTTTTATACTTTTATACTTTTATATTTATATCTATGCTTATATCTATACTTAATATTATAATTGATAAAGGGGGTAGGAAAAAAATGCTTTTATAGTCTCTAATTTTCTTTTCATATTTATTCATTGTTTTATTTTTTTATATTCACATATTATTACTTTTATTATAAAAGACTATTTACTATTCACTTTCCATCCTCCCCTAACTTTAAAAAATAAATTAATGGAGTGGCAAGTGAGTTAATATCATTTAAATAAATTTTGGAATTGAAACATTGTGTACACTGTTATCATGTGATGTGAAGAGATTGATTAGATGTGTACGGTTCCAAAGAAATTAAAGTAACAAAATAAATTAATTTGAATGCGTTCTTACGATACGAGATCATTCTCTTCTGGAAGACTGAAAGAAACGGCTCTTCCTTCTTCCAAATAGGGAAGAGAACCCTGTCTTCGTTCGTTCATGGCTGTTGTTCAAAAACTCCGGGGCACAGATAATCCTCTACAGGTTTTCCGACTCTTTCTCTAATCACCAGTTCTTTCTTCTTATGCTTCTTTTTATTTCATTTTTATATGTGCATATTTATTGTGTATTGCTCTGTTATATGTGTATGTAAATATTCGAAGGAAGACACTGGAGTTCTCAAAAGTCAAAAGGTCGTGAGCACCACTGTGCGCTTTACCCGTGAAATGAGCATTATTTGTTACTCTGTGTGCCTGTGAGTTAGGCATATCTATACCACAGTCTTTGCGAAGCAAAAATAATAATAATAATAATAATAATAATAATAATAATGTTATTCTATTATTAGCATCGTAGTGTTATGCAAGATTTATAGGAAGAGCCGTTTCAGAAGCAACTAACGGGGTTATGATTGTTCATTTTACATTTGGCCTCTAATTAATGTCTCATTTGTTTGAACTTTGAGCAGGCTATCGGTCCTAATGCACAAAAAAGGTAGTTAATTTTCTTCCCTTCCTATTTGGTAGCTGAAGACAATGATTCCAAGCTTTTTATTTGTTCATTCATAGACGGAAGAGAGGGGGCACTGTTTGTGAACGCCATCCTTCTGAAGCTCGGTTTACTGCTTACGAGCGTGCAAAAGAGGTTCAAGCTAAC
The DNA here is from genome assembly GCA_003254905.1 of Nissolia schottii. Classification (NCBI taxonomy): domain Eukaryota; kingdom Viridiplantae; phylum Streptophyta; class Magnoliopsida; order Fabales; family Fabaceae; genus Nissolia; species Nissolia schottii. The sequence continues at coordinate 139,591 of QANU01001262.1, forward strand.
TTATCTCCTGAATTCCCAAGCCTTCTTAGGTGCATGCTTCCATCTCATGTAACCGGAGGATTTTGGCTTGTAAAATCTCACCCTTCCTCCATGCTTTCGCCTATTAATTAGTTTAACACTAGAGTGAGCTACTTACATTCGCTGTGTTATTTAATGCCAGGGTCTTCCTAAAAGTTTCTGTCGGTTGCATTTGCCTAAGGTCGATACTGTTATTGTTTTGGAAGATGAAAGTGGGGAACTATTTAAAACCAAATATCTTGCTCAAAAGGCGGGCTTAAGTGGTGGATGGAGGTGGTTTTCCTTAGCTCACAACTTACTTGAGATGGATGTTCTAATATTCCACTTGGTCCAGCCTTCCAAATTTAAGGTAATTTTTTTGATATTAAAAGGATGTTTTTCAATACACTATAGTGTTACAAGTTGTAGCGCATAACAGTAAGATTTGAAGTTTTGCGTATAGGACAGGAATTAGAATTTTGAAGTGTGGAAGAAACCAAAGTTGATTTTTACGCTAAGGTCAACAAATCCAAATTGAAAAGACAGGCCATTTCTTTGTTCCTTTCACTTTTTTTCTTTTTTTAAACTAATACTTGATTGTGGATTTTATTCGAAGAAAAGGTGGCAGGAATCAAGAAACACATGCCACCCTGATTCCTCCTAATATGTAAACTATTGGTTTTCAGAGTTGTAATCTTCAATATTATGCCCACAGGTTTACATTATAAGATCTCAGGGGTCGGATGAAGTGGATGGTGCGCTTAACCTTCTCAAGTTAGACAATTACAAAAAAGAAAAGAATGAATTAGTGGACGGTACTCTTGGTAAGAGTGGTTCGGTGGTTCCCATTGCTTTTTATCTGCATTATTTATGATTGGGTTAAATATGCTTGTAGTATTTAAAAAAGTGTAAATGTTGAATTTTACTCTTGAAAAAAATTTTGTTTAAAAATAGTCCTAACAAATTTTGTTGGTAGGATTTAGTCTGCTAGGATATACTATTAACGATTGACGTGATAGTTAACTTGACCACGTGGTAATCGTGTGCATTGCACCAAGTTAACTACCAGTGCATTATTTGTTAGGGACTATTTCCCAACAAATTTTTTTTCAGAGGTAAAAAACAAAATTTGTAATTTTTGAGAAATTAAAAACAAATTTAACCGTATCCGACATATGATGCAAATCAAGTGGGAACTTAACTAGCTAGGACTTGGCAGAAAATTATCTTTGCTGTCTCATTTTTCAGACGTTGCTGCTCCTGCTCAAGGAAAGGATCCGAAGATTAGTGGGATGGTCTTTGGCGCTGATGCATCTCAGTTAGATCTGCCTGAAGACACTAATAGAGATTTTGGCCCTGAAGTTGGGGATGACGGGATAAGATTTGCAGAATCTGTAATCAGTTTTGAACAAGTGACGGGAATTGAGAATTTCAGCATTCATGTGAATGGTTTGGTTATTGATTCAGAGCTCTCAAAATACCTACGGACCAAGTATTACGAGCTCTGTTGCAGCCAGAGATCGTTTCTTCATGGCCATCTTCTTGGCGGTCTTAACTCTAAGCTGGTGGCTGGAATGGTTTCTGAGACTGTTAATATAGCTGATGCCATTAGAGCCAGCAACCTTACAACCTCTACAGATAGTTTGGTTACATGGGACAAAACTTTGAAGGCCTTTGAGGCCATGGGCATGAAGGTCAGCTTCTTGCTTAATCGGCTAGACCGGCTAATGGCTCTATCTTTGAAATCCAAGAGGTACAAAGAAGCAAGACTTGAACGAGAACGTGCAAAAGAGGGCTTGAAAATGCTACAAGCCAAGCTGATGGAAGTAAAACAGAACATAAGTAGACTTGATGAAGAGATAATTGGCATCCAACATATGAACCCTGAGAGGCTGGAGAGACTGTTTCATGAATTGGCTAATGCTCCTTGGTGAATGGTGATGTCCTTCTGTTCTGGATATATAGTTTCTTTGTGAAGGCCCAGGAGCACCACACTGGTTTTAAGCATTTGTGACACGCCAGTTTCAAATTTAGACTACGGAATGGAAAGTAAAAACAACTTTTTGCCCTAATTAATATGCTCCGCATGAGCTTGGGCCAACTTCTTGCTCGTAACGTAGATGCCTAGTTTGTATGTACTGCTAAAATCATCGAGAAATTATTCTCGCTCAAATCCTTTTTTGTATTATCAGGATATGGGATGAACTCAATTTTATTGGTTTCTCCCGCCGTGTCATTTTGTAAAAAGACTCCGAGGTGTAGATAAGTTTGTTCTCCTAACCATGGCTTTTTAAGGAAACAAATTAAGGTTCTCTCTTCTAGGGTATTTGATGTGAAATAATTTATTCAGATTATTAGTAATTTAGTTTTTAAATTATTTTGTGGTTTACTTTTATCATGGTATCTTATGCAATCATTAAACTTTTGTGTTTACTAAAATATCATCAACTCTACCAATAGAAGTACTTACCTCTCTTTATGATAATTTCCTACTGTTGTCATCGCTACTATCACAACCACCAACCATCGCCGCCGTCACCATCTCTATCACCACTACTACCATTGTTACCGCCACCACCACCACCACCACAACCATCGTCATCACCTACCATCATCGTTGTCGCCACTACCACTACATCACAACTACTGCCACCACCAGTCACTAACGTCACCGCCATCGTCGCTACCACTACAACCATCACCATCCATTGTAACCACCACCACAACCTAACTACCACCAACATCATCACAACCATCGCTGTCACCATAACCACTTCTAACACCTACCACCCACCACCAGCTTCATCGCTAGCACCACTAATGTCGCCTTCGTCTTCGCTGTCACCACCACAATCGCAACACACTAAATAATAATACTAATAATAATAGTAATAATAATAATTTCTATTTATTTTATTTTTTTATTTTATTTTTTATTATTATTTGGAGGGTATTACAGTAAAATGAGTATATTACTTGTAATCTTTTTTATATGCCAAATAAGGTAGTGTACATTTCTAGTTACATTACCTATGCATATCAAACCAAGCACTGAAACATTAACAACAATTTAAAATGAGGTAATATTTTTTAAAGATAATCTAGATTATCAATAATCTTACGAGATAATGTACCAAATGCTACCTTAAAGTTGTAATGCTCTTCTATCATTATGTTAATGTAACATCCCGATTGTCCCCCTTACAAAGATTTCGCGTAATTAATAATTTCGCGAGATTAAAGTGTACTAGAGACGGTTATTTAGACTGGAAATTTAATTATAAAGGTTTTCTCATTTAAAATCCCAGTCAAAATAATGGTTTCGTAAGCTCACAGAAATTTCGCGAGACCCAAACCGATTCTCGGACAACACGGGAATTTCGTCAGGTGCCAAAGGTATCCGTAAAATATACTCTTACGGAGATAAGTTCACGAATACCTTAACCTGACATACCATCCTAACCAGGAAAAATAGTAGATCGCAGCTATGTGTTCGAAATATTTTTAGGATGTCTGTACACGAGCAATTAACGACCAAACACGATCAAATATGATCAGGTTGATTAATAAAAGCCACGGAGGGCTTTGTGCTTATCGTGCTGAGTCAGGATAAGTATACATAATAATATCATAATAATAATATATAATATAATATAATAATAAAAGGAAAAAGAAAAAGAAGGGGAACAGGGAGGCAGCAGGGCTTGGCTATAAATAGCCAAGGCCCCGAAGCTTCACTTCACTTCACTTCAATTCCTTCAGTTTTCATAATTTTTCGGTTCCATTCGTGCACACTACGGTTACGCTGCCGGAGTCAGAAAAATCCCAGGAACACGCCAACATTCCTCAGAAATTTCCCACATCAACCTTACCAAAGCCGATTTGGCTTAGAAAGTGGGTAATCCTAGACCCACTGTTTATGTGGATTTTTATGTGATTATGTGTGTGTATTTTTGAGAAAGAAAAACAAGAAATGTCATGTAGAAAATGTAGGGAATATTATGAAATGATTATTTATAAGTTTCTGAGCTATAAAATTGTGTTATAGTGATTGTTGAAATGTGTGGGAGGTATAAATGAATTTTTATGAAAACCTATGAGAAATAAGCAAGAAACAGCACTACGGATGAGTTTTAGGCAAGGTCATTCAAATGACCTAGCATAGTCATTCGAATGACTATGAAATTTACTCACACTAGAGCCCTTTTAACAGGTCGTTCGAATGACCTAGCCATGGTCATTTGAATGACCCCTGATTTTTACAAAAAGGGAGCAATTTTGAGAGGTCATTCGAATGACCTAACCCTGGTCATTCGAATGACCCATCATTTTCACCGACACAGAGTTAAACGTTCATGTTATTCGAATGAATGAGCCATGTCATTCGAATGACCATTGAAGAACTTAAGATTTTAGTTTTTCTATATGTTCCAACCATAGTTATCAAAATCACGAGTTAACTTGTAAACTCGTACGAGTTTACGAGTTTATGTAGTAAAATCGAGCTAACTCGCATGTAAACTCGTTTCTAGGTAAAATCGGGTAAACTCGCATTAAATCGCGAGCTTACTGCTGAGTTCACGAGTTTACCACACAGGCAGTTTTTTTTTTTAAGGACAAAACAAGTTTGATGTTGTTTTGCATATCTATGAGTTTTTAGATTTAGGTCATTTAAGTGTTTTAGAGTTATCATTTACAGTTGCGCCTACAATTGTGCTTCATTGTGCTCCGTTGTGCTCCTCCATCGTGCTCCGTCGTTGCTTGTGCTCCGTCGCTGATCCATCGTATGTATTTCATCCTTTATTCAAGGATCTTTCCCACCAGGGTGCGTGGCCTCTGCATCGCTATTGGTGCTTTAGTGTTCTAGATTGGAGACATCATCGTCACATACTCGCTTCCTGTGATGTTCAGTAGTCAATACTATGGAACTCGCTGATATCTTCAGTGTTTATACTGTTCTGTGTGTCATCTCCAGAAACAAAGGGCATGCCCCTCGAAGTCATCACTGAATTCTGATTCAAACATATGTATTATGTATTATGCATGAATTAAACTTAGAACTCATATATTTCATCTTTATTTGTGCTTTGTTATGGAGGTAAATGTATTTATGAATTTCAAGTTTTATTAAATATATTTTTGTAGCATAATAATTTTTAAAAATATTTTTTAAATATTTTTTTAATAATAGGTAAACTCATACAAGTTTACGATCCGAGTTTACGGAGGCTCCACGAGTTTACTTGAACTCGCGAGTTTGATAACCATGGTTCCAACAAGCACAAAAACATAGGAAATTGTATATGGAGTTAACTGTAGAATGTATGTGTTATGTTAGCCTGGATCATGAGAACTCGGTTGTCGTTACGGCTTAGGACGACTTTAGATAACTAGAGGTTATCACCTAAAGTCTTAAACGATCATAATTGAATCTTACGGAAAAAGTGATATTCTTAAGAAGTTTCCGACCACAGAGGGTTCGGTATACCTTATAGAAAGTACGCAGCTATATGATTAGGGTTATCCCCTCTCTTGACACGTCCAACGGACAAGCCCATCACCAGTCCAGCAAGATGGATTGGTTAAAGATAAACGCAGGCATAGACCTGAACTCATGTTAAAGAAAAGATGAACACAAGCACAAACCTAATTTTATAAACACAAGCATAGGCCTGATCATGAGAAAAAATAGGCACAAGCCTAAATTTTTATAAAGGCAGGCACAAGCCTGACCATGATAAAGACAGGCATAGGCCTGGCAAAGACAGACATAGGCTTGGTAAAGGAAGGCATAGGCCTGACCTAGTAAGGGGCCCTAAAGAAAGAAATGAACAAAGTCAAGCATGGTCGAGTCACAGGGCCAACCCACGCGTCTAACTCCAAGTCGAGTCACAGGGCCGACCTCTCGCCATCCCAGCAGTTGGATGGTTATTCCTATCGTTGTTCAATTGATTGGTGACATCGTGCATCCATGGTTAGCTACCACTCAGGTTAAGAGCTGCCTGGTTGTCAACGATACGGACCCAGAAGGAGGTTGTAGTTGTTTGGCCACAACTACAAGGGAGGAGGATATATGAGAAGAAGAAGGACGCAGCCATAGGGCGCGTAAGAGAACCCCATATCCCCTCATGCATAAGATATGTGATGTATGTATATATGTATGCATGTAAGTATGTATAAAGTAAGTCACCGTCAAGAGACCTCTCGAGACAACCTATATGAAGTTATAAACTACGCGAGTATGTGAGCGAATGTCACAGTACTCAATCGAATAAGTAATAAGCACGAATCCCTAGGTAACGTGAAGATTAGAGATCCTCAGTCACCTAGTAAACTAGATAAAGCTACTCAGGATCTAGACAAAATATAATAATCAGTAGGAGTTTAGTATGCACGAACACTTAGAGATATCTTGAGTGGCCTGGACCATAACTAAGTAATGAAACGATAGATAGAACTAAGGATTCCCATTGAGAATATGGTGTTCTCACCCCCACTCCTTTATGGTTCCAGGCATACACAGTGAGTACATCGACGAGGCTGACACGTGGTAGGACGACGGATGGGCCACGACGGGGCATTGCCAGTGCAGCAGCAGGATTTCCACCTACGCATTAGGGCGATCAATGTTTTGTACTATGTTTGTGGTCTAGATAGGCCATGAACTTGGATGTAAATTCTGTGCAATAATTATTAGTAAACAAATAGGTGATTTTGAGCTGGATCGTATACTTGTAAATATATATATATATATATATATAT
>QANU01001262.1:146453-273856 GCA_003254905.1 Nissolia schottii
TATATATATATATATATATATGTTTTCTTGATCACACATGGCTCCTAGTTTATAATTGGATAAGGTAACGGGAAAAGCTTTCAAAATAGTCCATATTTTTAAGTAAAAAATAATTGCCAAGCTAAACGTAAGGGCTAGAAGTAACCCCGACCAATGCAGATAACAATCCTGTAAGCAGTGTTTACGACGATCGCGTAAGTGGCAAGTAGGGGTGTTACAGTTAACACCCTTGTTCATAATTAATTAGGGTATTGTAAGTGGGGAAGTATCGTGTTTGTAATTTTGTGTGAGGACCAAAAAAAAAAGGTGACACATCTCGTGCGAGATGCAAGGAAAACATGGCTAAGGTGCTCCAGCATCCAAAACACACTCCAACGTGCCCCTGCTGACCAGACGACTCTAGTTCTGTGTTTTTGGACTAGGAGATGACCCGACCCAGCCCTTTGACCATCCTTTCTCCTATAAATAGAGCTCTCATCCCCTTATTCTAACTCGCTCAGAGTCTAAAGTTCTTCTTCCCTATTAGAACGAGTTTCTGCTCAATTCTTTTCTTCCTCTTCGGTAAGTAGTCATTCCTTCTTTTAGGATGACCTAGGCTAGTAGGCCTTGGCGTCGCCGCTGCATTAGTGGTGCCCCACGGTGGTCTACACGACGTCGGAGCGCTGTAGCGATGCCCAAAATCGCTTCTGTGAGTCCTACCATTTAAAAGATTTATTTTATGGGTTTCTGATAGTAGTTTGGTTGGCTTTTCAAGTGCCAACGCTATGCCGCTAGTATGATCAAAATCGCTTCCGCCGTTCGGCAACGTTCCAAGTGAGTGGCGGTCCCGGAGTGTCAATGATCCCACTTTGGTGATCCATCAATAGAGTCAGTTATGCCATAAGATTCTAGTAGTTAATTAGTTATTCTTATACATGCTCTTATGTGATATGCTATATATGTCATGTGATCATACTATGTTATATATGATATATGATATGTTTATATTTATATGTATATATATAAACTCTTACAAATTTAGTTAAATTGTCAAATTTGATATAACCTTAGTGACAATTGTTTTGGGCGGAATAAATAATGCAAGTAACGTCCAAATTTATAGACAAATGTGATACTAAAAATTTTATAGGAATAAACGAGTCAAATAAAAATAAAAGGAAGAAGAGGAAAGTTTTGGCGGTAAAGCGAAAGTTGTTGAATTTGAGGAGAGTGGGCGCGGGCGGCGGAGAGACTGGGAATGGAAGAGGAAGTGTTGTCGTGTTCTTCTTCGGGTGAGGAATACGAAGAATGTTCCTCTCCGGGCGACGATGAACGCAAATCGCAGAATGTGGACGCTCTCCTCAGGTACTGCTCGATTGAAGCTCTATCTAGGTTAGGTCTGGATTGTAATGTATTTGGGAAATTGAAATTGAAATTGGAATGAATTCCATTTGTACTTAATATACACAGAGGCAACCTCATCGTGAAGAGACAGTCACTGCTTCCGCGAGTTCTATCAGTAAGGGGGGCGGGTGCTTTTTGCAGAAAGCCCTTTAAGCCTCCATCCACAAATCACAGTTACCCAAAGGAGGAGCTTGCCCGCCGGCTTTCCGCCCGAAAAAGGTTTGTCCCATGGGGCTCTTCCACACCCCGACCCCCCCTCTTGGACTTGGAATTGAATGCAAATGCTAGCCATTTCGACCTTCCTGAGGAGGAGGAGGAGGAGAAAGTCGAACTTTCTCTCCCTCCCGGCGTTGATCCTCTTGTACTGTGGCACCCTCCGCAGCACTCCGACCATGAGCATCAAGCAGCTTCCTCTTTCACCGCAATTGCAGTTGACCCGTTGCTTGTTCGTTTCCTTCGTCCACATCAGAGGTCTGTCTCTTCCACTTTGGATATATTTTCACCAATGTGCTTCATACCCTGCCATTCTTTCTTCAATCAAGCTCTTAAGTACGTTTCCCGCACTCTTTTGATGCAGAGAAGGGGTTCAGTTCATGTTTGATTGTGTCTCAGGGCTATGCAGTGAAGCAAATATACATGGATGCATTTTGGCAGATGATATGGGGTGGGTTCTTCGTTTCCTCCTCCTTTTCAAATTCTGACGTTACGACATTACTTTCTCCTTTCTTCTCCCTTCTCCAGCTTCTTTCATTATAAGGCTGTGTCTGATGCCACTCTTTACACAGTTTGGGGAAGACATTGCAGTCCATCACATTACTGTACACTCTAATTTGTCAAGGGTTTGATGGAAAGCCAATGGTTAGAAAGGCCATCATTGTGACTCCTACCAGCCTTGTCAGCAACTGGGAAGCTGAAATCAAGAAGTGGGTTGGAGAAAGAGTTCATCTTCTTGCTCTATGTGAAAGCACTAGAGAAGATGCTGTCTGTGGGATTGACAATTTTACTAGTCCCCGCAGCACTTTACAGGCGAAATTTCCAACCATTCTTCAATTGCTTGGATAGGTTAAACTATATTTGTACTGAATTAATATTTCCCAATTTTCAGGTGCTCATTGTTTCATACGAGACATTCCGGATGCATTCATCAAAGTTTAGCTCTAGTGACTCTTGTGACCTTCTTATTTGTGATGAGGCTCACAGACTGAAAAATGATCAGACAATGACAAACCGGGTACTGTACAATTCTTTCCCTCCCTCCTTTACAGGCATGTTTCTGAGCAAGGCAGATAGTTTCTCTTGATTGCCATGTTGCTGAGTTTCAATTCTTACTGGATTAGGCATTGGCTGCTCTCCCATGCAAACGTAGAATTTTGTTGTCAGGAACCCCTTTGCAGGTGATGATCTATGCATGAATCTGTTTGTCTAGCAAGTTACAATCCTAAAGCCTCATTTGTACTTTTCTTTCTACGGACACATGCCACTTGCAGAATGACTTGGAGGAATTCTTCGCAATGGTTAACTTTACTAATCCTGGAATATTGGGTGGTATTGCCAATTTTCGACGTTACTATGAGGTGCATTGATCACTTTACATTTTACTTTTTGGTTACAGAATGTGTCAAAAGCTCAAGTTCATCCTTAGTCAAAAAAAAGTTTTGGGTGATTTGGAAAGAGAAGTTATCTACTTGTTAAACAAAAGTGTAGTGTATGTGTGCACATTCAAATGACATTAGACACTTAAATGTTAATAGAACAAACCAACATCTGAAAGCTTTCATGCGAGTGTGATGCTGAAATAGGTTTTATACCCTTCTCCCGTGCTTCTTGTTTTAAATCTCCCTACTTGCATCATGAAGGCTCCAATTATTTGTGGAAGAGAACCTACTGCCACTGCAGAAGAGAAGAAGCTAAGTGCTGAACGCTCTGCAGAATTAAGTGCCAAAGTTAATCAGGTAATATTTTTTTTCTTGGCCTATGGATGTCAGTTAGATATCACTATAATTTTAAAGAGTGGTATTATCTTCCATCACTAGTCACTGCAGATGGAATTTGGCTTGATATATGATAGCTTGGATAAGTTATTGTTTAGAACTGATAGCTGAATGATAATGAATTGAACCTGGTTTCATTTGTGTTCTGATAAGAAAATACTTTTTCTTTCTTGAAAATTGACTGGCCGGTATGCTTTTGCAGTTTATATTAAGAAGGACTAATGCATTGTTATCCAATCACTTGCCTCCAAAGGTATTGTACTTCTCTTTAGCTATATGCCAAACTTACTGAACTGTTGCACTTTAAAATCACATATAAGTGCTGAAAAAGATAACTATATGAATGGAATCTTTTCCTTTTCCCTGAACTTGCAGTTCTATTGTTCTTGAAATATTAATTTTCTTTGCTTACATTAAATAATTAGAACTGTAGGTTTTTCTTTGTTTAAAAAAAAACAAAAGGTAAATATCAGCCTTGTTGAGTATTGTAATATTTGAACACAATTTGATTTCTTATAGATCATATCGATCGAAGCCAAGGCTCTTAAGCCCCGAAAAATAATTGTCTTTCGCTCGTCGGTGTGATTTACTGTTACAATAATCAATATCCAGTTATCCATGAGCTGTCTCTTTTGTGATACAGATAGTTGAAGTTGTTTGCTGCAAGTTGACTCCACTACAGTCTGACCTATATAAACATTTTATACAATCAAAAAATGTAAGGTTCAGTTTTGATTGAGCAAATGTATATTTTTCATAAGGTATTTACACTGCTGGGTGTTGCTAAAAACAATATTATCAAACCTGAATTGATAAATCTGCATACTCAAATATAGGTTAGACGTGCACTTGATGAAGAACAGAAGCAATCAAAGATCTTGGCCTACATAACAGCTCTCAAAAAATTGTGCAATCATCCTAAGGTATGATTTGAGGGTTTTCTCTGAAGTGAAGGAGGGAGTGGGGGGCAGTATTATGTTATTGTTATTATCTACGTGATTTTTGTAAACTAAATACTTGGTTATTTTTTTCCTCATACATTCTTAATAACATATTGTTAACCTTTTCTCTTCTTGTCATTATAATTGGCAAGTCCACTCTTCTATTTTCACCCATTTCCTCCTCTTAACTTTAGAACCTCTGTTAGAATTTGTGAAGGAATCCCATCTTCTCCTTTCTTGTTTAATTTTCAGTCGTACTTTCATCCTAACAGAAGATAGTTTTTTCTAGCTTATCTACGATACCATAAAATGTGGGACTCCAGGGACTTCAGGTTTTGAAGACTGCCTTCGATTCTTCCCGCCAGAAATGTTATCCGGAAGGTAAGTATATTTCTAGCTTACATTTCATTTATACATTTGGTTTTATGTCTAAGTTTAGTCATCTGATGGGGGTGTTCTTCATAGGTCTGGCTTATGGACAGGAGGTCATGGAGCTTGGGTTGAGTTGTCTGGGAAAATGCACGTCTTAGCAAGATTACTTGCTCATTTACGTCAAAGGACTAATGATCGCATTGTTCTTGTCTCAAACTACACTCAGGTATTTGGTAAAAAAATGTAAATTGTTTACTTTTTACTAAATAGTAGTTTTAACCAATGTGATCATGTGAATTTAAGATAAATTGAGATCCATTCTTGGATGAAATGATTCTTTTATTTTATTGAAGTAGAGTAAGCCATGCAGTTTTTGGGGTCAATTATGGTGGCATCCTGGCATTCATATATATATTGTTTTTCCTTTGATACCCAAGCTTCTATGAAGGTATCAATACATCCTTGTATTTGAACGATTGTGATTCAATCATAAATTTAAAACAATAAATAATTTGAGTTAGTGGGACACGTGGCTAAATCTTATATATAATGGTACTGATACCTTGAATTTTATGGGGTGCCGGAGTAAACCCCTATATATATATATATATATATATATATATATATATATATATTATCACTTTTTTTGGATAATGAAGTAAGGCTCATCAGGACATGTGAACATTTTTCTATTGATGAGTACATATTCTTAATTTTTAAGTTACTTATCTTGAAAATATCAAAAGTTTGGAATTAGACACAGTTTTACCATCAGCAGTGAATCATGGATGAAAATAGGATTTGGTCCCTGCCTCAGTGAACCGTTCAGGTAAGACACTATGTTTGCTCTGATAGAATGCTATGAGAGAAGTAAAGAGATATACCCAAGGAAAGAGAATGGAATGCTTGACTTGACATTCTCTATGACTGTTCTCTGGTTTTACTTTTATCGGTATAAAAATAAGAGTAAATATTCAAATTGGTCTTCGCATGACATCATATTGGTCCTCCAAAGATTTTTTCACATCAATATAGTTCTTTATAGTACGAAATACCTATCAATTTAAGGACCAAATTGATTTCTAAATGTACATAGAAAGACTGAATTAATTTATATTCCAAACATTAAGGGACCGAATTGATTTACACAATCTTTAGAGGACTAAGCCTACATCCTTGGAAGACAGATTTGAACGTTCACTCTAAAAATAATATGCAAAAGAAATAACTATGCAAACTAATTTGCAGAACTTTTAACATTAAAACCAAACAGCAACAATTCTATTCATCTAATGGTTACATACATGTCCCAGTTTACAACCTTGCAGTTAGAGATGTATATTTGCCTTTCTCAATGGTTAATTGTATCTTTCGTGCTTCCTTTTGTTTCCCTTCTACTTCTCGTTTACTATACTAAACTGTCTATTATGGAACAGACTCTCGATCTTTTTGCTCAATTGTGTCGAGAACAACGGTACCCTTACCTGAGGCTTGATGGCGCTACATCAATCAAGAAAAGGCAGAAGTTAGTCAACTTCTTTAATGACCCATCTAAGGTAAATTGCTTACCAGTTAATAATTGAACCTCCAAGTTCAGGTGTTTAGTTTCTTCTCCTCGCTTCAACTTTCATTCAAGTATAACAGATTGTCCTTATAAAAATGAAATTGACATGTTGCAGGACGAATTTGTTTTTCTCTTAAGCAGCAAGGCTGGTGGTTGTGGACTCAATTTGATTGGTGGAAATCGACTTGTCTTGTTTGATCCTGATTGGAACCCAGCAAATGATAAACAAGTTACACCCTGGGTTTAGTTGTATTAACTGATTAAGTTTTTATATTCTTTCATTCTTTTCTGTCTATATATACTTATATTCTTTTGTTTGCAATTTTTCCTTGCTCATAATCAGGCTGCAGCAAGGGTGTGGAGGGATGGGCAGAAGAAAAGAGTGTACATTTATAGATTTTTGAGTGCTGGAACAATAGAAGAAAAGGTTATATTGTTTTGATAACCGAGTAAATACAAATTATCCTATGATTTTTATTCATTTAGTATCAGTGCACATTTTGAACAATTTCTGTTTACATTTTCCCCCCTTACTGAACCGTTTTAACTTGTGTGTAGGTCTACCAGCGACAGATGTCAAAAGAAGGGCTGCAAAAGGTCATTCAGCAGGAGCAAACAGAGAGCCCTGCAGCACAGGTTGAAATTCCTGCGTCTACTACTATGTGCTCTACTTGATGTTGCTCATTACATGTCTCACAATGCTATTCATACTGTATGATTTTCAGAGTAACTTCCTTTCAACAGAGGATCTTCGCAATTTGTTCACTTTTCATGAGAGCGTCAAGTAATGCATTCCAACCTTTTGATCTATATTTAATTAGGGTGTTAGCATACAAAATTGCAAAAGACTCATGCATATTTTACCTGGATTTTGCGGTGAAACTGGTGGTATTCCGGTGATGTTGAATGAAGATTAAATCGAATGGTTCTAATTCTTAATATGATCTTGAATCCTTAAAATCCCAATGTTTTTGAGATCATTGAATTTGATGAACAACCAAAGATAGACACGGGGGAGGAATTGTGATAATATATGGAGGACAGCATAGGGATGGAACATGATAGAAAAATACAAATGAATGTATTTAATCGATAGGACTTTCGTGTAATTGTTTTGTTGTTATACAGAACACTTGCCTAAACTCTTATATATGTAAATTGTAACTACTCCCCTGTAACACGCACCTTTTCCTTTTAATGACGTGCTAAGTTTACTAAGTTCCAACTGTTAAGTGGTCCTGAATGAGTGGAGTGTATAGTAGTTGACACAAGACAATGAAAGTATAAATCATTAGCTGTCACCCCATTTGTTGGTGTTCTGTATGATAAATTGTACGTTTCCTTGCTAACACTCATAATCATAACAAAAGTTGGTCATGGTGCGATCATAATATTGGTTGATCCAGATGCTGTGGTAGGGTGAAAAGAGTAGACACCGAGTTATTACTTACTATCTTAACATGCAACTGAGATCTTTACTTAATTCTCAGTTTAGTGTCTATTTCATTACATTTATTTAGGTCAGAGATTCATGAAAAGATGCGATGCACTCGGTGCCAACCATATGATGAACCTCAAAGCCCTGGCGAGAAATACGCAGCCCAATCACCAATAATTGATGGTGAATCCGATGAAGAAATCTCTGATATAGGTGGATTTGCAGAACTTGCTGGCTGCTTGGAGAAGTTAAAAAGATCAGAAAAGCAGGTTGCTTGTTTATATTTGTTGGATAAATGCTTATGCATGCTACAGTTTGAAATGTATAGGCAGGGTCTCCTAGTTAGGGTGCAGATCTTTGTTTCAACTTTTAAATCCTGCTTCACCTACCTTGCTATCTTTATTCAAGGGGATATAAGAACAAATTCTTCTAGTTTTGAATGATACATTTCCCTTTTCAGAAAGGGACACCATTGGAAGAGGATTTAAGCAGTTGGGGCCATCATTTTTCCCCTACTTCTGTACCAGATGCTATCCTTCAGGCTTCAGCTGGAGATGAGGTGTGCCATAGCTTTTTGACACATTTTCGCTCTCCTTTAGTTCCTAGAAAAGTAATTCGACCTTAACAAAATCCTATTTAATGCATAATTTGTAAATCTAAATTGTGCCCCATAGCTTCCTGCTTCTGGCATTTTTGCATACCTTATCCCTGCAAGAGATTTTTTGGGAAGGAAAAAAAGTAAAAAACTCAATCCGTTTGAATATTACATTTAGAGATGATGAACTTCTGCATGCCGTTTTGCTTCATGTATGCCTTTTCTTTTCTTGTTTTTGCTTACAACGAGAAAGCAGGGCATAAATTTTGGGAAGTTTACTTCAGTTTGATACGAAATCTTCTGACAGGAACGGAATAGCGTTTAGGTAGTATGGCAAACAGTACGAAATGTCAATGCCTGCTAATATGGCAATTGCTTGCCTAAAGTTACAAACCAAGCAAAATTGATTGCATTCGGTTGTCTATATTATTCAGGTGACTTTTGTGTTCACGAATCAAGTTAACGGGCAGCTGGCACCCATTGAGCCCATAATCAGTCCCAAGCGACAGCAAAAGGAGCTAAATACGGCATTTCCCAAGTCAAAGCTGCACGTCAGGCAAAAGCCCGCTGTTTTTACTGTGCATAATAAACTGCCACTGCTGTCTGCTTCTGGCGTTGCCTGTACAAAGAATATCTCAGAGAATGTAGCATTTGAGTCCGATTACTCCATTGTAAAAAAATTATTGCCACAGAAAAGGTCATGTCCTGCTAACATCAGTGATGTTGATTTTGATTAAGGTCATAATTTTCTCCTTTTTACTTTCCCGGCACCCTTGACAGACGACGGTGCGTTTTTTTTTTTGGTTCCCTTTCTTTTATGAAAACCCAAACATTCTTTTAAAGTGGATTGATTAGTCTTAAAGAGTGATGTCATACTCCAATTTCTAAGGACCTATGTGATGTTAAAAACTTTTAAGGGCTAATGTGATGTATTGTAACTTGTAAACTATTTGATGTCTACATTGTTTCCATGACTAAATTTGTCACAAAATTATGAGGAAGATTTCTTTTTTTCTTTTTTGACTTCATGATACAGACTCTTTTGTAATATATATTTAAGATAATATTAAGAATATTAAACATACATAAACTTGTCTCTAGCATAGACATCGAGGGATTGACACAGGGTGATGCCAAACAAATATGCCCTCAGCATGTCTATGGTAGAACAACAAGGGGAACTATGAGGTGTAATGGATTGGGGGGCTTTGGGCCCTGCCCTACATCCCAAAGATGTAATGGGATCCACTCCAAGGCCTTTTGGCCAGTAATGGAGTTTTGAGAATCAATTACATATTTTTAACATATTTTTAGAACCTTTTTCCACTACCTAAGTGAGAGGGACGTGAGCATGTTGGTGCTGCAGGCTTGGGGAGCAGGCAGCCAAGACCTGCACCTGCAGCTTCCTGAAGGCAACATGACCTGCAGGAGCACCAAGGGAGCAGGGGAATCCGAGGAGAGAGAAAATGAGGGAAAAAGAAGAGAGAAAAAGAAGATAAAAAGAGAAGGAGGAGGACCTGAAGGGGGATGGAAACACAGAACGAAAATAACACAGCAAAGAACAAGAGAAAACTAGAGAAAAAACAAGAGAGAAAAACCAGAGAAATCACCATCCACCATCATCCACAATGCTGATTGATTCTCAGACTCTATACAACAAACCACCCACACTAGGGCTTGGATTGGGAGGCAGGGTTGTTCACCCCTCACCATCCAACCCTCATAGATCCCATTTTCATGTGTTCTTCATCCTTTCCCCTTCCTTGATCCCAAAATAAGCTTACCTACCCAAAATCTCTTTCATTCACAATAGTCATTTTATGTTTTAAACCTTGTTGTTTAAAACGGTTTAAATCACTTCAAAAATTACATTTATTGCAATATGATTTGAATTTAGAATTTTATTCTTATTATTCAAATCTCTTGTCACTACACTAATCCTAAGTGTATTCATTTATTTATCATTAGTGGATGCAATTCTATTATAAGTTTCTAATATTCTATTATGAGTTTAATTATTATTTATTGTAAGTGTAAATTTTTTTTGACATTATCATTTCAGTTGAATCATTCTATGTTAAAAAATGCTTACACATTGTAATTAAATTCTTCTATTAATCTAATAGGGTTTTTGGGTCTAAATGCTATTATTCTACTATTTATTTTTGGTCAATATATAGTCAATTTTCTTGTTGGTACAAATGGATTAGAGATTTCCTTTTTCTGTCCAGCCCCAAAACGATGTTTCTAATTTGGAAAACTGGATCCGTTTGTTAGGGTTCACACAAAAGAGGCCGATGTATTGAAATGTATTTTAGTTTCTATGCTTAGGCCGACGATCCACCGAAGGAGGAAGTTGTAACAGGATATATATAATATATATGTGTGTGTGTGTGTGTGTGTGTGTGTGTGTGTGTGTTATCTTTCTTCGACCAGATAAGTGTGTGTGTGTGTGTGTGTGTGTGTGTGTGTGTGTTATCTTTCTTCGACCAAAAATAATCTTATCTTATACCTCATAAATTCCAATTCAATAGCTGCAGGCTGTAGTTGAAACATGGTTGCTTTGTTGACCAAAAAAAAACCCAACGGGGTTGCTTTCATAAAATTGCTTGCCAACCCATGTAGGCATGTACATTTGTCTCTATCCTTGCTTTTGAAGGTACAACTACTGGTAGCTTCCATATTAAATTCTCGCGTACATATCAACCATGGGAAAGTGTTTTAAAGAATCGTGAAGTGGTAAAAGGAAAAAAAATGGGAAAAAAACTCATGAAGTATAATTATTGTATAAACATTAGTATAAGAGATGTAAATAAACATTAGAATAAACATTAATTTTTATTGACAATTCATGTAAATAAATTTTAAGTTGACTCTCATTTTCTATCTTAAAATTCTCATATATATATATATATATATATATATATATATATATATATATATAAAATAATTGGATGATAGTATAAAATTACTTATTGGATATAGAAGTTAATCTCTATGTATAGTGAACAGCTACATGAATATCAAAATATGTGTTTTGAAATAGGATAAATTTTTTATGATTTATATACTAAAGAATAATACAATACCGATCATAACATGATTTTTTTTCATTTCTTTATTTGTGATGAAAAACAAACTAATCTCTATTAAAAACAAAAATAAAAGAATCGCACTGAAAAGAAAAAAAAAGAGTTAAAGAGTGGGGCATAATTATATATTATTTTCACGCAAAGATAAAATTGATTTTTTTGTCTCATTATTAAAGATTGAGATTTTCTTATTTTTAAAATGAACATAAAAGAATAATATTCATATCTCCACTCTTTATTAATGTGATCCTTCCCTTTCATGATCATTTAGGATGTTAGACCATTATTAAAACAAAAACTTGTTTTGTGAGTTTTATGGTATATAATTGGCTACGTATGTTTTTGAGACACAGATAGATGTTCAAAAGTTCACTCCATCTACCTGCCAATTTCAATGAGAACAAAATGAGTGGTTGGCTGTAAAGTCCGAAGATGAAGGAGAGGCGGCTTCAAACAGTTTGTAACTTGGAAGCCTCTCTGACCTAGTTAGAAGTTGCAATTTAATTTGCGGTCACCGTCATCCATAATTGAACGACTATTATTATTATTATTATTATTATTATTATTATTAAATAAAGAAATAAATAATATTCCCTCGCTCTCCTCACCGAAAAAAAAAAAGAAGAAGAAAAAAAAATCCTGGCCTTCAATGTGTGTGTGTGACTGAGGGAGGGAGAGGATTGGCGTTGGTGATTGGGGAGTAGTATATATCTAGACTAGATCCCTACGTAGAGAGAGAGAGAGAGTGATGGGGAGTGGAAGTGATTGGGGGGAGGATGAGCCTCTAACGCCGGCGGGGCGGCTGTTCGCGCAGCCGCAGATGAGGCAAATAATCCACTGCGTGATTGGGCTGAAGAACCCAATCGACGTGGACTCGATCAAATCTCAAGTCCAGAACTCGACCTTGGTCCAACACCCCAGGTTCACCAGCCTCATGGTCCGAGACCATCGGGGCAGGGAGCACTGGCGCCCCACCCAGGTGGACCTGGACCGCCACATCGTCGTCATCGACCACCCGCTGTCCCACGGCGGGGGGGAGGAGGAGGAGGAATCGGCCATCAACCGCTACCTGGGGGATTTATCGACGGAGGGCGGGGGGCTTAGCACGGAGAAGCCGCTGTGGGAAGTCCATATCCTGAGGGCCCACAGATGCATCATCTTTCGAATTCACCACTCCCTCGGGGATGGCATCTCCTTGATGTCCATGCTCCTCGCCAGCTGCAGGAAGCTCCACGATCCCCACGCTCTCCCCTCCATACTCTCTCCTTCTCCTTCTCCTTCTCCTTCTCCTTCTCGCTCCCGCAGGAGGACCTTTTGGAATCTCGCCGTTACTCTCTTCTTTTGTTTCGTCTTTGCCTTCGAGTTCATCCTGCGCTGCCTCTGGGTTCGCGACCGCACAACTGCCCTCACCGGCGGCGCTGGCCTTGAGCTCTGGCCCCGGAAGATTGCTACTGCCTCTTTCTCCTTGCAAGACATGAAGACCGTCAAGAAGGCT
Source organism: Nissolia schottii (assembly GCA_003254905.1). Lineage (NCBI taxonomy): Eukaryota > Viridiplantae > Streptophyta > Magnoliopsida > Fabales > Fabaceae > Nissolia > Nissolia schottii. The sequence continues at coordinate 159,325 of QANU01001262.1, forward strand.
GTTCATGATGCGGTAATGTCCTCTCCTTCTTCCTTCAATTTCTTACTTATCCAATTCATTCTTCTTCTAACTAACTAACTAATTAAATTAGTATTTGTTTAAGAGTTTTTTAATTGCCATGTATGCCTTCCTTTTCCATTTTTTTAACTGTAAAAAAGAGGCGATGGCGTGTGATATATATGATTATTATAATTAACAACGCCGCCTATATGGATGGAACACGGGCGACAAAGAGAACGAACGGGATGGATTGGATAGGCCTACATTCACTTCAATTTACAATTAAACCTTCACTGCCAGAACTAATTCATCAAAACTCAACATAAAATTCTAAAATAAATTAAATCTTGCTATCAACCGTGATTTTATTATTATCTATACAAATCAAAAAGCCAAAAAAAGAGTAAAAAGAACAAAGGAGAGGCTTGCAAGTTTCGTCACTTTGTGTTTGGTTTAGGTGATCTCACAAATAAATAAAAATCCTTCTGCTGATACGTAATGTGTTACACATGACATGTTGAACTAATTATATAATAAATCTAAAACCGTTTTTTATTAAATTAATTTTTATACATTCAACTGTGTAAGAGTTTTTTACCATTCATCGAATCATGTGTTACCATGTAATTAAAAATGATTAACTTTTATCTCACTTTTTCAAAAGTCTTTTATATAATAATACATATGATTGAATGACAGTGTAATTTTTTTTTTACATTATCAATATACAGAAACTAATCTCTTTTATTATTAAAATAAATCTAGAATTTAATTGTTATACATTTTTTATATAGGTAATCCTTAGATAAGCTGTGTGTATCTATTAGTTCTTAGACGCTCAACTGCAATCTTAAACGCTACATTTTTTTAATATATATTAATGAAAATTGAAATATGTAAGTCATTATCTTTGCACGTGTCAAATTATGAATAAAGTACTTAAAAATTGATGTGATAAATAGGAGAGCCTACTTAAAATTTTCTCTTTTTATACTCTGATTCAATCGTATCTTCTGCTTAATTAAAAATAGTTAATTCTAGACTAGCTAACAAATTATATAAATGGAATCTTTCCATCGGGTGAAAATATAATCACACTTTCATTGCATTGCATAACTTTTACCTTGAAAATGCATGCCCATCACATTTTTTACATATTGATTGCTCCAATCAACTCGTGAGCAGGGACTTAAGCCATAATTACGAAAATATCAAGAGCTATTTTCGTGACTTCATTTTTTTCTTTTCACGTTATGTATCTACTTGTTTGGACTAAGGGTTGAAGGGGTGAAGACATCCCTATCTTCTTCAATGATTTGCAAACAGGGGACTGGGAATATGAGATAAAAGTGAAAAAAAACTTAAAATTTATGTATTGGCCACTGTGAACTTTCGGATATAGTAATATTTGAGTACTTCTTGTTGCTATTTTGCAGACCATAAATGACGTTCTATTTGCAGTTATATCATCAGGGATATCTAGATACCTGGACTTGCGAGCACCTAATGGTAAAAGTCATTTGTTTAAACCACTATTTGCACTGTACACTGTTTCATTTCTATTTATACATGGAGGCGGGCGGGTGCACAATCATCACTAATTAGATAATGATTCCTTCCTTCCCTCCCTCCTTTAAGGTCTTCGAGATGGGCTTCAGCTAACTGGTTTAGCCATGGTTAATTTAAGAAAACAGCCAGGACTGCAGGTCTAGTTTACCCAAACTTACCTTCCTCGTATGCTAGCTTTTTCATTCAAGTTATGCTCAGACTATATAGTACTGAGGTTGGATTAAAAATGATGGAATGGAATACTGATCAGGAACTATCCAATTTGATGAAAAGCAATTCAGGAGCAAGGTGGGGTAACAAATTTGGTATGATTCTCCTGCCTATATATTATCATAGAAGCAACAGTTCAGATCCTGTTGAATATCTGAAGAGAGCTAAAGCAATGCTTGACAGAAAGAAACAATCTTTGGAGGCCCATTTCTCATACAAAATTGGAGATTTTGTAATGTCGACTCTTGGTCCAAAGGTTCATTTGCTACCCTTTAATTAATTTGTACTTCCTTTATACGTCTGTTTCATCTAGTTTAAGTAGCAGTATCCTGCAAATTAAACACAGTGCTGCTGTTTATATATTTATATATATACACACACATGCTGCAGTATGCTAGCTTGCTAAATTATCGGATACTATGTAACACTACCTTCACAATCTCAAACATGGTTGGCCCACAAGAGGAGATCACGATTGGGGACAATCCTGTAACGTTCTTAAGGGGAAATAATTCTGCCTTGCCTCACGTACGGCCCTAAACTTTTTTCTTTCATTTTTTCTCGCGGCACTTGGAACTAAGTATAAATAAACAATATGTTGATTGTCGGTGGCTTTATATTGGCCGTGCAGGCACTCACTTTGAACATGGTCAGCTATGCTGGAAAGGCAGACATGCAAGTTCAAGTGGCCAAAGACATTATTCCCGACCCGGAGTTTCTTGCCAAGTGCTTTGAAGATGCATTGCTTGACATGAAGGAGCAGGTTACGGCCAAAATCTAACATTTGAAGTTGTTTTTGTTGAATGCTACTCGACTACAATTGCTGATTTTGTGATGAATGAACAATATCGAGTGAGATACCGTGTGATCAAAGAAACAGACAAAGAATATTCATTTACCTTTGCGGATAACGTCTACATTCTTAAATGTTCTAAATTAGAAGCTTATATCTTTTTCCTGGGGTGGGGGGACCCGTCCTTGTGTGGTATTACAAAGCCACACTCAGCCACTTGAGCATGCACCCAAAGGGATCGGGCTTATTCGTGTTCCAGCCACTTCTCTCGCCATTCATGGCTTACGCGTAACACTCTTTCTTCTTCTCTACTTGCACCAATTCTCATAAAAATTAATTTTTTTTTTTTTATAAATTTGATTAAATAAACTTACAAACATTTGTTGTCATTACAAATTAACCAAAGAGGAATAGACTTGACGGATAAGATAGTTTCAAATTAAATTTTATATTTATTGTAGAACTCGTACTCATTATAATCTTATATCGTGGCACAAACCCGTTTAGCATATAAGGTTGAAATGTATAAGTTAATATAATATATTAAGACTTTATCTATCGTTTGTATTAATTTATACGTTAATGAACTCTTATACGTTTTAATGATGTATAACTCTATCAAGTCTTGAGTAAAAGATTAGACTTGATTTGATTTTGACATATAAGATTTTTATTTCTTTCTTCTCCCATAATTTTATATTTATGAAAATAATAATACACATATAAGCATATAAATAAATAATTAAAAATATTAATTAAATATTAATAATTAATAATGTTAACTAAAATAATCAATAGTAATAATAATAATAAATAATAAATTATTGTTTATTCGATCAGACCTGTCAAACTACCTTAATTGTTAGAAAATCATTACGGTTTAAAATAGATAAAGGGAACAGGAACAGGAACAGGCTTTGCAAATTACATTTGAATTCATCCACAACCACAAACATCTTTTCATCTGAAGATGCCTTATCATCATAAAGCATATTCAATTTCAATGCATGCTTCAGACGGAAAAAACAGCATTGACTTTAAATTTGCTTGAATAAATTTTAAGCTATTAATTTAAATTAATACAATAACAAAATATTTATTTATTTTTTTATCAAAATAATATTAGATTAAAAGAAAGATTCATCCCAATCCTAGACATGATAAAATAATATGTGATTATTCCTATTTTCTTTCTTTTTTATGGCCAAATAAATATTAGCAATTGATTAAAGAAGAAAAATGCAAGTTACTACGAAATCAGGAAGAAAAAAAAAAACCTTGTTTGGGCGTGAAATGTATAGCATCATTTGGCCAATAAGAAAACAGAAAAGTACCGTGGAAGATTTACTTGAAGTTAAAATAATTGGGGCACACTGTTTATTCGTTATTGCACCGTACATATATAATAAAGGTGAATGTGGAGGTGGGTAGATATAGTGATATACACACACACAATAAGTACTGTCGGATGAATGCATGTTCCGATCGATGAGCGAGAGGGAGAGCTAGCGATGAGGTTTGAGAGCATTGTAAGTTACAGGCGAAGGGGGTGAAGCAGCAGGAGCAGGAGGAGTGGTGGCGGTGCTGTTGGACTGCGACTGCAACTGCTTGTAGTAGCCTTTACAAGGGATGTAAGTGACCAAAGACTTGTGGTTTGGGCAGGGCTTCACCCTGGAGAAGAACTCAGAGCACTGGGCGGGCGGCCTTTGGTTGGGGAGGCCGAGGATGCAGTTGTAGCTGACGTCCAGCACCTTTCTCTGGATGAGCTCCCTGCAGGCGGGACCCACCTGGGTGAAGTAGTTGTCTGACAAGGACAGGTTGCCGTTGTTGCGGAGGCCGGGCAGGTGGCACACCATCTCCGGCACAGCGCCGTAGAACTGGTTTCGCGCCAGATTCAGGAACTGGATCTTCTCTAGGCAGGTGAAGGAGAGTGGGATGGGACCCGTCAGCGAGTTGCTGCTGACGTCGAACACGGTGGCCTTGGTGAGGTAGCCGATCTCCAGGGGCAGGCAGCCCTGGAGGTTGTTGCCCAGGAAGAGCACCTCGGTGAGGGTCTTGGAAGCTCTGCCGATGCTCCTGGGGATGGGGCCCGTCAATTGGTTTCTGGCAAAGGTGAGGTACCTGGCCGGGGTGGACCCGAAGTTGTCCGGGAGATAGCCGGTGAAGTTGTTGTTGTTGATGAAGATGACGTCCAGATCCATCTCGAACAGTTTCGGTGGGATTGCGCCGTACAGACGGTTGAACCTGAGGTCCAGGAACACCAGCCGGGTGGCTTCCAACACCTGCATTGGGAACTCCCCGCTCAGCTTGTTGTTGCTGAGGTCCAACTCGTAAAAGTATTTAAACTTGTTGACCATCAGATCTGGGATCGTGCCGGTGAAGTTGTTGGAGTTGACGTGGAAGAATGTCAACTCTGGAATCTTGCCCAAGATACCCGATTCCGTTATCCTCACTGGTTTTCCGTCCAGCCCGACGATGCCACCTTGGTTCAGGTCTACTCCCGCAACGGCGTCGTTCTTCATCCNCTCTGGTTCTGGAGGGGGAGGGGGAGGGGGACATTCTGGTTCCGGAGCAGGGCCATAACCGCCTCCTCCTCCTATGATAATTTCCAATGCTTCTCTTTCCGACCCAGCCAAATGTGGGTGAAGCCAGAAAACAGAAAGCAAGAGTAGCAACAATGCGTGCATGGCGGAGGCAGTGCCCATCTTTTTCTCTCTGACACCAAAACAATTTTTGGTCATAATGCTCTATATATCGATCAACGAAACAACGAGAGAAAAGTCAAAGTTCACGAGCTTCCACTTGATCTTTTTTTTCATATTTATGATAGTTTGTTAGTTGCTGGTGCGATTTCTTTTTACTGGGCAAACCATTTTCTTTAATTTACACATTCTCGTCCGTCAATAGATTCCTTTAATTTTTGGTAGGTCCTGGCGTTCTTAACATTTAGTCTCAATAAAAATACTAAAACAGAAGTATACAAATACAACCGACACTAGACGTAAATTGACGTACAGATATTTGGCCTAATCTATGGATTAAGGGCACTATTGAAGTTGGGCCTCTCAGGGCAACTTGGGCTAATAAGACATAATACAATTATTGAGCTTCATACTGCACAAGGGGATACCTTTAAGAAAAGGCAACAATTTTATCTCCGCACTACTGCCACGTAAAGTATTTTAACTCAGGTGGAGGATGTAAAGAAAAAGAGAAAACTTATAAGACTTAAAGCATTGGGTGGTCTGTTTTCTTGTTCAGCTATGCGAAGTAAAAACTTATCTATATATCGTTCGGTGAGTATTAATAGTAACTTTTTTATGCCTGTCAATATCATTAAATATACATGAAAAAGGAACAAAAACCTTTAGTTCTAGACTTCTAGTTTCGGCAGGTCTTGGTCAATATGTATATGGTTTCTCTCCCTCAATAAAATGTAAGGATCGATCCAAGTCCAGCTGTCATTAAAATTCAGACACGTGAGAGTTGCTGTCGTGAAGATGGGAACGCTTTTACGATAACCATATACTCCACAACTTTTTTTTTTTTTTTTTTGACTTGTCTATTTTTCTATTTTAATTTTTATTTTATATCACATTAATTATTTTTTATTATATATTTATTAAATAAATGTTTTTTCTCATTTATATATTACTAAATTTTAATTATTTTAATATTAAATATAAATAGTTATATAATGTATTATCAATTTTTTTATATTTTCATGTTTTTCAGTTATTTTTTTAAGAGTATATGTAGCTAGCTGTTATCAAGTGAGGGAGTGACTGTCGGTCTCTATATTCTCCGCCATAGTCGGACCAATGTCATAAAATTGGAGACTTTAAGTAAACTAACGAAGTTTTAACAAGTTTCAATCATACTAAATTCATAAGAATTTGTGTAAGTAAAAATTACATCATCGAAGAAACATAATTAAAAATTAAAGATGATTAAATATTATATTTATAATTAATATTAAATAATAATATCTTTATATGAAAACAAATAAAAAATTATAAAATATAATTTAATTCATGACTTACTTATTAAGAATAATTATATTAACCACTCTTAAAATTTATTCATTTTACGTTTATCTCCCTTCTAATTTATAAAATTAGACTCATCTTTCTTAATTTATTTAAAATTATTACACTCGTCTCCCATGACTTAAAATAATAGATATTAAAAAATTAAAATTACACTCCAAATGATCATTTTAGCCTTACTCGTTTATTTTATTTTTATTCAATGGCATTACTCCTCCTGCTTCTCCACATTCACCCACCTTGCGGAACTTCTCCCCTAAAGCACGTAATCACCATCGGAAAATTTTCAACACCAATTTTCAGTTCAGCTATATCATCCTCAGTAGAAAAATTAATTTCAACACCACATACTGAGTTGAAATCTCTATAAAAAGCACATCAGCCACAAAAGCTCAACCACTTACCCTTAGCACATCAATTGCTCTGAAAAATCCACCAGTGTGCATTTAACAACACAAACAACAAAAAGTCGAATTTTTCTTTAAAGAAAATTAAAAAACCTAAAACCACGAAAGTATGTACCTCTAATGAGATGCAGACCGGTGGGAGAAATTAAGTTAGAAAGAATTAAATTTGAAAATTTATTTAAAAAAAAAGTTAAGTTTGAAAGAATTAATTTGTGTTTGGTTTGAATGTTTTAAAAGTAAGTTTAAGAGATTTTTTTTATAAGATAAAGTAAAAGTATTTTTAAAAATAAAATTATCAAAAAGGACATAACATAATTTTAAGGTAAATTAATATAGTGTGAGTGAGAGAGAGTGTTTTATTAAGATTAAAAACATAACTTTCTTTTTTCAGTTTTAAAATTTAAACTGAAAAATAATTTTGGTTTCAGTTGGCAAACTTAAGTTTGAACTCTCTCAAAATACCGTTCAAACTCATTTTCAATTCATTAAACTTAAGTTTGGAGCACCTAACCTAGCATGCACTGTAATTTTCCTTTTCCTTCGCAATGCAATGTTGATTGCACAGTGGAGCTACAATTAACTAGATGTGAGTAGTGACGTGGTTGAGTGGAGGCAATGTCCGAAAGTTACGACGACAACAAATAGCACCGCAATGATTGGAAAGAGAAGATGACGGCCCAAGGTGGAGTGGTGGCGGCTGACAGTAACTATGGTGACGGCTAGGAGTGTCAAATATGGTACTACGGCAGAATGATTATGACCTTGGAGTGAAATGGTGGTGATAAGTTTGATTGGGTTGTGTTGAAGGTGGTTGAAGAGTTTTGGTTTGTGATGTGAGGCTAGGGTGGTCAGCGACGGGGGAGGGTTGAGTGGTTGGTAGTAGGTGTTCATGGTTCAGGTTGAGTTGAGTTGGTCATTATTTGAACTCGACTCTATATTTAGATCGGACTAATTTTGAGGACCCGAGCTCGACTCTAAACCCGATAGATCTGATCATCTTCGGGCCGAGTTAAAACTCAGGTTTGGACTGAGCCAAAAACGGGCCAAAACTATCTCAAACTTCAAAATAAAAAATAGCACCCATTAAAAAAGAAAGATAAAAAATTGTAAACTAAACATTATATTTCTTAACTAAACACTCATTAATTTCAAACACTACAACAAAATGAAATAAAATTTATAACATTAACATTCTCATTCAAACTTTCATAATTTTAGTAGAACATAAACAACAAAAAAATAATAAGTGCACTACAATAGATTTCTAAACACCGAAATAGACATAGTTTAACTACAATAGACATAGTTTTCAAAACGTCGAGCTGGGCCGGGTGACCCGTGTAACATCTTGATTTTTCCCTTACAAAGATTTCGCAAAATAAATAAATAAGAATAAATTAATAAGATTGGAAAATGTAATCATTAACTTTAATCTTTAAAAGGTTAGCTGAAAATGGTAATTGGGCGATTTCAACGAATCTTGTGAGGTCCGAATCAATTTTTGAGTACTATTAAGATTTAATTACGACTCAAAGGAGTCCGTAAAATACACTAATATGAAAATAAATTTAATAATGCCTTGGCAAAAATTAAAATAGTAATAAGAAAAATTAGTAGATTACAACGGTATATCCGAAATATTTTTAGGGCATCCGTATACTAACAATTAGAGACAAAACGCGATCAAACGTGATCGAAACGGGAAACAGGATAGGAAACTTTAAAGGCTATCCTTTTAGCTAGGATATTTATATATAATAATATAATAATATAATAATAATAATAATAATATATAATAAAATAATAATTAATATATAACTAAGGCGGCATAAGCCACTGCCTCAGCATTCACACACACACATATAAATATATATATATATATATATATATATATATGAAACCATATCTCTGAAGGCAATTTTTCCCCTGTGCCCAAAGTTCCTAAATTCATACTGCTAAATTTATTTCTATTCCATTCGTGCGCTCTGTGATTACGCCTTGGATTCAGGAAAAATGACACGATCGCCTCAAAGTTCGAGGGAGTCTTTTCTTGCAACTTTCAAAACACTCAAAAAGGTGGGCAAACCGTTCTATCCACTGTCTATGTGGTTCTAAGATGTTTAATGATGTTTGCGATAGATTATATTAGGTTTAATTGCTTGATAATATTCTTGATAATTATAAGTGATTATGTTTAATTATGGAGACTTATGTTGGATTTATGATGAGAAATGATTGTGAGACGTGAAATTATATTCCTTATGATGTGAAATATTATGATAAATACCTAGGAAATTGCTTATGATGATGGTCGTGCTATGTTTGGTGTTAGAATATGTTAGGTTTTAATGGCTAAATGATGTTCTTGAAGATTTCTATCGATTATACTTGTATCTGGAAGGTCTGGTAATCTATTGGAATAATTGATAGAATTAGGTTGGTTTATGTTTATGAAGAGGTTAAGCCTGAAATTAGGTGATATATTATATGTTAAATGTTATGTTAATATGAGTAAATACATGTTAGAGGTTGGTGATAAATGACGAAGATGATGACATGGGATTTTGAACGGTAATTACTCAAGAAATAATAGGGATATGCTTATGAGTTATATGATGTTATGTGTGTTAAATGATTTAGACTAGGAGGAGTATAAGATAGAATTATAAAATGATGCTTGCCAATATGAGGACTGTTAGATGCCTATGAGTATGCAGTGTTGCATGTTAGGATGTAAGGTAATGACCTTTCAATAGCTATGATGACGATGATGATATGAGCTATTAGGTTATAATTGTGGCTTTAAGATGATGAGTGGATATGACTGCTTTAAGATGATGATGAACTGTTGCATCAACCATTGAACTGTGCACATGATGACGATGATGATGATGGAAAAAACCCCTCTAGCAGGGCCCGAGGGTTCGACTATTGGGGAAGGTCTTAGTTCCGATCGAGTCGTAGGTCCGACCCCCACGGCATCCGTTTGATGGTCACCTCGGTCGTGGTTGGTGAGAATTACGGGGTCAAGACACTGCAGCTGAGACCCTTCAGGTTTAGCGCGACCTGGCCGCCACGATGCGGGCTGTAATGTGTGGTTGTAGCGTGTGGCCGCAGCTACAAGGGACGAGGGCGGAACCGCTACTAAGGCTTGCCTTATACCGCAAGAGTAAAATGAATTTCAAATGAATTTCCAAAGATGATGATGATGCTGTAGTAGTGTAGCTATGTGAATTGTATGATGAAGATTTTGATGTAGTAGTATAGCTATATGAATCATACGATGATGTTTGAGTTAGGAACTAGATTAGCAGATAGATGACATAGATAATGAAGAATAGATCCCTCGAGCACCTAGTAACATAGGTAAAGCTTCTCAGGCCTAGTATGGACATTCATAACTAGTAGTACTTTAGTGTAACTATAACACTTAGAGATCCCTGAGCGGCAGAATCATAATTGGGTATAAAATGAGTTATGACGACTAAGGTTTCCCATTGAGAACACAGTGTTCTCATCCCCCACTCCTTTATGGTTCTAGGCGAGCACGACAAGGACGAAGAGGACGTCAGAGCAGTGCAAGCAGTACAAGGACGAACAACATTGAAGAAGATGGATAAAGGAATAGGGAAATCAAAGCTACGCTAGAGATATCGCATTAGCCTTGGGTTGCTATGAATGTTAAGTATGCCTAATTCATATTAGCTAAGTATGATATGTTACCACTCACAATATATGTTCTGTCAAGAACCAGACTCATATTTTATACTATGATACGTATAAAGAAAAAAATTCAAATTGCGTACATATTTTTGGGTAATTGTATTTTTAAACTCATAAGCGGGACTAAGTACTATCCCAACCAAAAGAGATAACAACCTAGTCGGCAGGTTTGTGACTTAAGCGTGGACTAGTTAGCTAGGGTGTTACAACCCGAGGCTAAACCCGAACTCGATATGAATTAAAATTCGTTTTTTTATAGTTTTTTTTTAAAATCGAGCCCAATTAAAATCGGATCAATTCGGTCTGAATGCTTTAGGCCGTCCGGGTAAGCGGGTCGGACCGGGTTATGAACACCCCTAGTTGATAGCCATAAAGGATTGAGTGGTTGGATGGTGTCTAGGTAATTAAATGAGATAATTGGGATTTTCTTTGTTTTAAGGGTATTAATGGGATTTTAAAATTATTTGGAGGCACCAGAGGTGTGTAAAATTAGAGAAGATGTAAGTGTAATATGAAAGGACTACAAGGAAAGTTGATGTAATTATCACTAGTTATTATGTCATATTTTATTATATATGTGTCTTATTTTGTAATTTAATGAATATAACATAATTGTGATAAATATAAAAAAATTAAATTAATAAAATCAATCGATATTGTTTAACATAATTAAGTTAGCTAGATATCCAATAAAAGTTATTAAATTAGTACATTTTTAGAGAAAAACCAAATGTAAATTTAAAATTATAAACTCAATACTAATTTATATTGAGTTTACTTAAACTTGTGCAAAATTTTTTTTAAAAAAAGTTTTCATAAGATTTAGCTAATTTTCATGTGATAAGATCATAAATTTATAGATAAATAATGAGTTTAATAACTATGAAACTGACCTTACTTTTAAAGGTATATCTCACATACCATACATAAAGTAAAGAGAACTAAAATATGTATTTTTTTTTCGTGGGACAAAGTATTAACTCATATTGCATGTGCTATTGAATAAAATCTGATTAGAGTGTGACTACATAAGTCTTGTGAAAATCTCGTGGATCTAATGAAAACCTCGTCATAGATATCTCCATGTCATTTAAGATAAAAATGGTTGAAAAAATTCAAGTGAAAATAAATGAAAACATTATGAAAAAAAAAAGCTTACGTTTTCACATCATACATCTTAGCCTCATATAACAATTTGTTATGGAATACCTATTGTTATCTAGTTAGACCTATCTCGAGGATGTAGTCACTGCCTCGGGAGAGTGGGATGGAGAGCCGAGGGTAATGGTTGCAGTGACAGTGACAATGGAAGTGAATGACAGTGAAGGTGGGGTTGAATAGTTGAGGAGGTGTTTGGTGGTTTCATTTTGGATTGGGATGGTTGGAGAGAGAATATGGGATTCTTATTTTACAAAAACATAAAACAAAAAATATTTTAAATTAGACAAACTCCAAGTTTTGTTCCTATAAATTATCGCTTTGGTGAACTTTATTTTTAATAAAATTATCAATCAAAATTATCTTAAAAAAATAAATAAAAATTAATCAAATTAATCATTTCATCACTTTTGTTAAGTGTAATAATTGATGTGACAAATAAATGAAGACTTTAAGTAATCTATTTTATTTTTGTATTTTGCATGAAAGACTTTAATCTAAGATTTTATATAATTATGTGTTACGTCAATTATTATAGTTAAAAAATTAACAGAAAAATTAATGTAAATGACTTTTATACCTTTTTCGAAATAATTCAGGCCGATAATTTTTTTAGAAATGAAATTAACCAAAGTTAGAATCTACGTGAATAAAATTGGAGGTTTTTCCTTTTAAATTCAAGAGACTGTGTGTTTAATTTGAGTCATTGATATATTTTAATAGTAAAAATGGTGTGAATCCTCTCAACATAACACTCCTGTTATCCACAACCAAAGATGACCCAGATCCTTAAAATAGTGGAGCATTACATGTAATTGATTATCCTGCCATCTTTCTCAGCCATTCTCTTTACAATTATATTGCTCTCATTCTTATATAACTTTGCAATTTATAATTTCAAATTTGCTGTCATCCTGTGTTTATATCCAATTCCAAATAGTCATTTAATTAATTGATTTGATAATTGAGTTATCACTACAAGAAAAACCAATTTTAACGATGAATATTACATTTCTAACTATTTTTTTCTTTTGCAACAAAAAAAAAAAGTTGCAAAATTTTGCAATGGAACAATCCTAGCTAAATTTTGCATTAACTTATCTATAGCAAATCATCTTGGGGCCCTGAAATTCTTATGCGATACATTGTTCCCAGTTTTTTCGTCCATCTTTTGTGAAAAAAAAATAAAATTTTTAAGAAATACAAACAACTTAATTTTTGCAAACACCAGTGTAATGTTCGATATTATACAAAATTATTTTGATAGTATTTTTACGTTGATTTATAATAGACTTTAACATATAAAATTAGATGACAATTTTTTAAAGTATATAAGAGTATTTTTAAATAAAATATATTAAAATTTATAAATTACGTTAAATAATTAATTTTAAATTTTAGTTAAAATTTTTGAATGATATTTATTTTAAATGTGAGAAAATACTGAAATATAAATTACGAGATATTAAGTAAAACCAAATACAATAAATTTATCAAAATTAGCTTTGACAGAATTTTTTTAAAAAGCCATAGTGGTAAATGAATTTGAATTTAGCAATAGTGGCAATAGAAATTAGTTTGGTGCTGGCAATTTGAATGTTTTATGAGTTGCTAATTTAAGTTGTTTATTAACATAGGGATTAGCTTATCCTATAATTACTTTAAGTGGGACGACCACAGCGCAAATTTAAAGTGTAAACCGAGTGAGAAGCGGTTATGACGGCATTGCCTGGGGCTGAACAGAAGAAGGGAGAGTGAGAGTGATGCAGTGCCCAATGGGTGTTGATGCGAAATTTGGGTCGTTGTTGGAGAATTTGAAGGTTCAAGACCCGTGGGTTCCCCCAAATTCATGGGAATCCATGCCCTCTGAAAGCGGACTCCGCCCTTCCTTCCCTTCTTCCTCCCAATCAGATCAGCTCCTCTCCGCTCTCTCTGTAAGTTAATCTCACTCTCTCTTTTCGTTGCTTTCCCGACCAACAACCACATCAAACACACATTTTCCTTTCTAACTGTACTGCTACTGCAATGCATTTTAACAACTTCGTTAGCCTAAGCCTTTTCAATTTAGTTGATGCTTAAACTTAATAGCGCGATCTGCTCTACTACTTTGTTTATGGAGTCACCTATACTGTCTATATATTACCTTGTGAATGATTACGATTATGCCAAGGGCTATTTCATCATGTGAAGTTTTGGCCTCAGGAATCAAGTTTGGTAAGGCTGGTGATGAATGGCTTGCAAGGTGTAAAATCATCCCTTCTTAGCATCCAAAAGCTCTCTGCCATCTTTTGTTGTGACCCAGCTGACAGGACCTCCCACCAGATTTCAAGTCTCTGGAATCGAGCTTCCAGCACTCATTCTTTGGGAAATATACTGACATCCATAGGTTGCACTGGCTCTCTAGTTTTTCTTCTCCGCGAATTTGTTGGTTATTTTACAAACATGAATGTCCAGGACAGTTTTCGAAGGAGTCATGACAGTTCTGACGTTTGCCAAAGTCATAATCATCAAGAGGCAGAATTCCCTCCCTACAGTCTAGTTAATCAAGCATTTGCCGTTGCTGTGGGAAAGGTCTTGGAAGGGTACATCTGTGGACTGGACACAGTGCACGCATCTGTAGTTTTAAGGTGTTCGTCAAAAGGTGCTGATTTTCCCGTGTCTGGATGTTTGAGGAGTGTAGTACATTCTGAAATTACACTGCTTGAGTTTTACCTGCATACAAAAGAATTGAGGACTCAGATTGAAGCCCTTGCCAGCATATGTAATCTACAAAAATGGGCTCTTCGCTTTTCGGATATTTCATTGGAGCATCTGATTACTGAAGCTACATCTGAGTTTTGTAACTTCTGCAGAGGGGGGGATTTATTAACATTTTTGTACGCACAATTACAGGTCAGTTTATTTTAATCTGAACATTTTCTCTTTCATTATCGATCATTTTGGGGGTGTAAAACTAGATCTGTTGAGATTTATTATGATGGTTAGTTGTTGTGTTAGATAAGAAATAGACGTAACATTGAAGATACCAAAATTGTGGGATATTTTGTTCTTTATGCAAATGCCTTTTTATTTTTGTCTGCATCGTTATATCTCTGGAATTTGGGTATGGGTCTGTTTTAGTTTCAGGGGCGATAAAAGGATGTGAATTTAGCTAGAGTGGATACATAGTGTGTTGATGGAGAAAGTAAAGAAACAATGATAAGGGAAATAAAAAGGAAAGGAATCCTCCTTAACATCTTCCTAATAGTAGCCTCTCTGATCTCAATTGATTGATATTTTTCTTTGGAAAAAAATCATTAACAGCACAATTAACTATAAAGAACCAGTATTCACCATTCAGTTAGGTTTAATTCTAGCCCTTAATCTATCTTTGGGACTAAGGATGGAATTCAACCATTAAAGACAGAATCTACAATATGATTTAAGAAGTTTAGAAGGGGATAAAGAAAGATGGGATTAGTTTACAATGAGGAATGGATTACATAATTGCTTACAGCTTACATAATTGCATCCATCAGCATTATAATGAAAATATAATTTTGAAATGGAGAGGAGATAGGAAAGTAGGCCTTTGCAATTGTCGGCGTGTGTAGCCTAGACATTAATATGGACATGGGACACCAGACACTAAAGTAGAAGTTATAGGACATAGACTTTTGAAAATATCGTATATATAAGCTTCAACCCTGCCTTATTTTCTTTGCTAATTACTAAAAAATGTTTTATAGTTTAAAACAAATCATAGATTTGTCTGTTATTTATTTTTTCAAATTTTAAATGGCCTTGTCTATGTTACATCTTGCTGTGTCAAAGTTGAAAAAAATATTTAAATTGAATGCATATAGATGCATGTTGTTAGTGTATCTGACATGGACACGTGTTTACACATGGGCATGGCACCAAAATGGTGTGTCCGTGCTTTATAGATTGTCACTTGCATTTTTGTTTCTATTCTACTGAATGCTTCCTTTTCTAATTAATTTTTTTTAAAAATTTTTAAAAAGTAAGAGGGGGTGGGGATGTTTTCCCTCCTGTATATTTTGCCTACTTTTTGCAATGCAGCAATTTGCATTATATCAGCTCTATCATGAATAAAAAGATATTGCTTATATATACAGGCTTTTTCTATATCTGAATTTTTTTCCAATATATACACCTTTCTGAAATTCAGGTTGCTGATCCTGCCCACTGTACTCTTCTCAAGTTTCTGTTTCTTCAGTCGTGTGAACCATATTGTGGGTTCATTAGATCGTGGATTTTCAAAGCAGAAATCCATGACCCATATAAGGAGTTTATTGTAGAAAATATGGAGTGTTTACCTCCTAAGTCACATGTTCAAGCTGGCAATTCTGTTGACTTTCCATTGACACATATCAGGGTAATTCCTTCCTATGCTGAGCTGCAGGCAGTTTTCATATGTATCATAACTTTGTATTGCCTTGCTAATTTGATTCTCATGACTAAGTTCAGGTGAGAGACGAAATTTCCGTTCCTGGATTTCTTAAAGACATCCTGATTCCACTTGTTAGAGCTGGTCAGCAGCTTCAAGTATTGTTGAAATTGCTTGAACTGTGTGTTTATGTTGCTGCTGGGGACCGTAGTTCTGATGACTTTCTTCCTTGCTGGAGTGGCTTTTCAAGCAGCACTTCATCTTATTCTTCTCCATTGACTTTCAGCAGAGATATTATAGAAGCTATGGTGCTTGCAAGAGAAAGTTATTATAAAAAAATGAATGAAAAAATTGAAAGCCTTTTGAGCAGCTTAGAAGTTAGATACCAACAGGTATTCGTACTCAAAATTTAAATGTACACCTTTTGCTTCTATTTACTTTCAGTCATTTTGCTATTGGTAATAGAAAAGCAAGGGGTTACAAGGCTAGCATATTTAAATGTTCTCTTAGACTTACTAACGGAAAACCAAGACTGCAAGAAAAAATACAGGAAAGACATCCATTATCTTTCAGACTTGGTAAGGAAACCCAGTTAAATATTTGGTTGAACACCATAAGTAAGGAAAAAGTTTTCTTGCATTATTTTCTGATCAAATACCTCCAGTTATTGCTTAAACATCACACCTCTGCTAAGATCTTTTCTTTCTTGTTTCATATAAGTTGTCCTTAAAACTTTCTGCAGTTCTGCTTCTGACATAGGCAAGTGGGATTGCCAATATTGACTATTTGGACCTGGTGTGGTAACTTTTTTTTTTTCTTTTGGGCGGGGGGGCCTCTTTAGTGCTATGACTCAGGCAACAACATGGTTAGTTTTTTAACATCAAACATAATATTTCCACACAGCAGAGATGGCTGAAATTGTATTTACTTTTAAATTGGCGTTGTCATTTGCTCTGTATTTCTTTAACCTTCATGCAAACATGATTATTGACATCTAGTTGTACTCTAGAGCTGTAATAGAAGTGGCCATTTTCCCGCAATTGTTATATCACTTATTACTTGTGAATGCTAAGTCTGAAAGTTGAAGTGCCAACAAATGCCATTGCCATAAGCAACTATGCTATTTTTTTTTACCTGAGCGGATGCATTTCCAGTTAAGGATTCCAGGACTCATGCTTTTTTAAGTAACAAGATTGTCATTTTTTTTTGCAAGATAAACTTATAATGCGACAATATGGAGAACATTTTCTCAACATAATCCTATTGCCATCAATGATCTTTTCTATCCCTTTATTTTCATCAACAATAAATTTTTGGATGGGCCACTTAAGGAGGGAAAAAGTGGCATATGAAGTATAAGATATGGCCCACTAGGGACAAAAAGTGAGATGGAAACCAGAAAGAGGACTGTTTCCCCATTCTGAATATTTGCTTATTTCTTGCTGTGTTTTTTCCCTTTTATGTATGAAGATTTTCCTTTTGCAGGTAGCTATGCATGCTTCTGTACCTTTTCATAATGGCGGAGGGACATTAGATAAACTAGGCCAGCTCATGGAAGATAATGAATCCATTGTTCGTCCAACAGATAAAAGAAGTTCAAATATGTAATCTCTCAACCTCCCTCTCAAACGTTTGTAAGCATGTTGATACACGCATAGAGTGTCAATGTCTATGTTTCCTCTCATTTGCTTTTTTTCCCCCTCCCTCACAAATTTGCTTCCCTTTGTTATTGTTACTTCATTGATAAACCAGGGACGTTGATAGTCTGGGCTCTGATGCCTCAAGCACAGTAGATGAGTTCTCTTTGCTGGATGATATGTATGGTTCGTCTGAGAGTTTATCCTTAAATGGCTCGGAGGAGCAATTGGATTCTGATAAGCTTTGTGGCTGGCCTTGTTTAATAGTTGGGCAACAAAACCATTTATCTGCTTTAACCTTCTCAAAGGATACTGCCTTAAATGGTTCAATACTAAATTGCCGTCATCATGAAAAGTCAAAGAGAGAACCTCACGGAAATTGTGATAAAACAGATGCTACTGACCATTTGGTGAAGTCCTTCCATGAGGGAATGATATCAAGAAGCATGTCTAATCCTCTAAACCCAGGGAATTCAAGCTGCTCGTGTACATTCAGTATTCAATATGGAGAGAGTATGACTGACAGTTATTTGGAAATGGACCACTTATTATTGAATAACACATTCGATAATGAGGGCACTGTTGTGCAAAAGAGGACTGAAAAGCATCATGGATCCCTTAGATATTCCATGTTATGCCAAGATGATATTACCGTTAGTGATAATTTGAGTGGGGAAGCCACAAGTGAGGATCAACCTGATAATAGTATACTTGCTTCAAATTTGTCTACTTTTCAACCACAAAAAGTTGGCCATCAGTGTAATCTTCCTAGCATTAATCCCCTTAGTATGAACCCAATGTTAACAAGAAATGTGTTGCCTCGCCTGATGGGCAGGGATGGAGAAAAATACAAAGCAGATCACAAACTGCCTTTGCCTTGCTTCAACTTTTCTACTGTGGAGAACCCTTGTAAAGTTTATATGGACAAGTTACCCACCAACTCTAGATGTAGAAGTGCATCTTCAATTCCACTGGATAGTAGTGTGTCTACTTCTGGTGATAAGAATAATCAATATGGCAAAATGGGCTGTGCTAAAGAAGATAACCTGGTTGATGTCCCCAAACATTGTTTTGATGCTTCATTAGACTTTATGGACCATAAACAAGATGTTTCAGCAATTGTATCTGGTGGGAGCAGGTGGGAAAGGTTGTTGGGCAGTTTTAGGAAAAGTGTCAATTGTGATGCTACTCACGACCAGAGTTTGTTGTCAACATTTGAGATACCACTCGATATTATAATTGACAAATGCTTACTGCAGGAAATCATGCTTCAGTATCCTTATCTATTTGTTGATTCTGGTAAAGTGATTAGTTTATGAACAGTTTTTTAATTTTTTTTTTTAATATCTTTCCTGTATGGCATCTATTTCTCTTCATGATACTTAGATTAAACTAGTTTCAATTTATCACGAATGCTCATTCCAGTAATGAGTTTTATCTGGTCCTTTCGTGCAACCCCAATCAGCATCTTTACTAATGAAGTTGATATGTGCCTAACTACTAGAAGGCAGGGGTGTTATAAGGGGGATTTAGACTGTTTTGGTGAGGATTGAAAAATTATATGATCAAGAAGCTAAAGTCAAATGTTATTATTTGATTTAGATATTTTTAAAAGTGAGGATGTTTGATAATGGCACTCAAATATTTCTGCAATAATAAGTGATATGCTTGTAGTATGGATGAATTAGTACCTCATACTAAGTGATGAATGAATTAGTACCCCATACTAAGTGATATGCTTGTAGTATTATTGTGCCTGTCAAGTCATGCTACTGATGTGTTTAAGTGGGTAATGGATAATGCTAATTTAATGGCCATGCTAAGAGTTTTATGTGTGAAAGTTGACAGATGAAACAATATGGAAATTTAAGATATAAAAGCATTCAATTGCCTCTATCAAGAACTTAAGCTTTTGGGAGAGAGAGTTCTTGACATGATATCAAGCTTCTATGACCAACTGGTCTAAATTTCAATCCTTGACTTCCCTATTCTTCAAAATATTGTTCACACTTTAAGCCCAAAGGGCTTTTGTGTGAGAAGGCATGTTAAGATATTAAAACATTTCATTGCTTCTACCCACAAATTTAAGCTTTTAGTAGAGATGGTTCTTGATAGGAATAAATATTATACTGCCAGTTATTGTAACCGTAGATGATGATAGAAGATTGGGGTACATGATTGGAGCTCATCATGAATTAATTTGAAAGTATTTGATGGCAGGGATTAGTTTTTTGAATACAAGTTTATCAATCCTGTTAATTGACACACAGAAACTTACCTGAATTGTATTAATAATTTCTCGGATGATAGCTTCTTGGATTCTGTGTGATTTTCTACATGTTCTTCATTTCTATCCGTAAAGAAAAATTAAACAATTGAAATGAGTTGAGATGCTCAATATATTTGTTACTTGTCCTTAAAGATGTCAGATACAACTATGTTAGCAAGATAACCATCAATGTGCTAGAGGAAGCATTTGAGTTGCAAGAGCATCTTTTGGCACTGCGGCGGTATCATTTTATGGAGTTAGCAGATTGGGCAGATTTGTTTATCTTGTCTCTTTGGCGTCATGTAATTCCCAATTTTTTATTCACAATGGCTAGCATAATATTTCATAGCTATGAGTTCTGACTACAGTTTATAATGCTTCACGTTTACTCATTCTTTGGTTTACTTGAAATCACAGAAGTGGTCTGTTACAGAAGCAAATGAGAGACTTTCAGAAATTCAAGGTCTACTTGAGTTGTCCATTCAGAAGTCTTCTTGTGAACAAGACCCTAATAAGGATAGGTTATTTGTGTACATGAAAGGACACGGGAAATTGCCTCTTTCAACTTCTGCTATCGGTACATCCATACTACTTATAGGAAGGGGATTTACCCAGTTGGTATCCAAGGGCAACTATAAATTTTGATTTTTTGTTTTTATTATCATCTATGTTTTACTTGTGCTTTTCAGTTCCGTTTGAAGTTTCATAACCCCCCCTTCCCCAATTTGGGAAGATAAAAAAACCCTCTTCTGGGTGTTGTACAGGGAAGTATGTATCTGATAATGAAATTTTAAATGTCAGGGGTCCGCACTTTTGATTTCTTAGGACTGGGTTATCATGTGGATTGGCCACTCAGTATTGTTTTGACACCAGCTGCATTGAAAATATATGCTGATATATTCAGCTTTTTGATACAAGTGAAGCTTGCCATTTTTTCATTGACAGATGTATGGTGCTCATTAAAGGTGTGCTTTCTTGCGATTGTTTCCTTTTTTTTTCCCCCTATTGTTTATTATTATGCACCTACATTTTGTTATCTTAAGTCTTCTACATATATCTTGGTGAATTTCTGTCTAAGAAATACATATGGACAGCCTCAAACTTCAAAGTCTTAGTTAAATAACACACCAAGGCTACACCTTCATTGAATTAATCAATAAAACATAGTATGGTTAGATGATAGTAACACTAATATCATAATTTCTATGCATGAACTTTCAGTAATTTTAACCACTAAGGATTTTGTGACCAGGATTTGATGCATACCAAGAAGGATCTAAATTGTGAACTACACCAGCATGAGGCAGGGCATCTTAATATATTGATGAAGATGAGGTATATACTGAAAGTCTTGTTTCTTTTTTAAATGTCTAGGACAGATTGTGTATATTTTATATCATTGACCTTCCTCAGGGGTCTTGTTGTCTTTTCATGGATAGAGAGGACTTAGGAGCTTTGGGCCTTGTGGTCTGGGTGGGGACACTGACCTTGTTGACTGTTAATTGACCTGGAAAATCTCAATAATTCAGCAGTTTGCAATTTTTTTCCATTAACTATTAAGTTAAACTTAATGAGCATTACTTTAAATAGTTTCTTGAACAAATTTTATACTCTGAAAATGAACATTTGCATGCATGTGTGTACTTCTAAGCATCCTTTGCTCGACTTTCAATGACAGGCATCAGATCAGCCATTTTGTATCTACTTTACAGCAGTATGTAGAGTCACAGTTATCTCATGTGTCATGGTGCAAGTTTCTTCATTCCCTTCAGCATAAGGTTTGAAGCCATGCGTTTAGTTACATAGTTATGATGTTTTCATCCTTTGTGCATCTTTTTTCTTCAAGGTGAATTTTTTATTTTTCCCCGTACTTGATGAGTTAAATGTCTACTTTCTGTGCAAACTCATTTGTTCCGTAATTGCTATTGTTTTGCATGTTATTAATTCACTGTGGTTGCTGAGGTTAAATAAAGATTTGACTCTCACTTGGTATCTTTTGGGTAACTTCCCCACATTGATGCATGTGCGCTGGGACTGTCTTTCTAATTTTAGTGAGAGAAAATGATATTAAAAAAGAAAATTCGAGAAAATATATGAAGAAATCCAGCACAGATATTTTTGGTGCATTTGAATCACATATTCCATGCCTAATCTGCAGTTCCAATAACATTTATCTATATTAAGCCCTTAAAAATGCAATTCTAAACACGTTTAGAATCTTGTTCTAATCCTGTAAGGATCAGAGCTTTTAGCTTCCTGCATTGGTACAGTTTCTGCTAATCATGAAGTTTTTGGCAAAGGGGGCATAAACTTTTTGTGCTATCCTTTGGTTCATTTGGTTTGACAAGAATGCTCACATTTTTAAATGGTATCCCCCCCCCCCCACAAAAACAAAAAAAAAAAAATCTTTTATTATATAAGAGGGTATCTTTGGCCTCCGAAGTCATTCTGCTATAGTTGCTTCAAGGGGATTGCCTTTGTAAGAACTCCAGACAGATTGGGCTGTGCTCCACATTTTTTACCTCCTTTTCCTCTCTGTATTTTTCTCATTCTGCTTATGAAGATATCTTATCCTTCTTTTTGTTGTATTTTCCCTCTATTCATTCTGATAAAGTTTTCTTTTTCTTTATAATAAAGGATATAGAAATGAAAGATACTAGAAATTAGAAAACTACTAAGACTACAACTTCCACCCCATAACTAGAACTGTGAAGAAACAAATAACTCAACTGCCTAGGAATGGTTTGTATCTATAGCATGCAAGATCTAGGTAGACTACGATCATATATTTTCTTCTACCTCACTGGCTCACTCATATGTCAATATCATGTCGTTCTAGTTTTAAATGACCTGGGTACAATCGATATGGCTTTGTAATTCAGTTATTATATGAATGTTTTGGATATTCCTGTCATTTATGTAGGTGAAGGATATGATGGATCTTGAGTCAGTTCACATGGAATATCTTGCTGATTCGTTATGCATGTAAGTTTACATTTATTTGTTGCTTACCATTTACAGGGACAGTAACTAGAACAATTTAGGACAATTGTTTTAATAATAGTGATTACATATCGTAGCTTATTAAATTATGACATCCGTCTGAGTCCTGTGCCTTCTATGTAAATTTCTCCCCTGTTAATATTATCTGTGAAAGTCAGCGATGCTTATCTTGATGAAACACAATGTTTACTGGGTAGTGGATCTGGATGTGTTGTAGAATGCTTGGCCATGATAATAGCCTTATCCATCTCTTAATATATTAAGGGTTAAGCTAAGAACACTTGTTAAGGGACTTAAAATGGAATATTTTGAGGTTTCCAATACTTTAAATGCATTAAACACTTCAAATTTTTATTATTTCTAAACAATTCTCATTAGTAGTTTTTTTTTTTTTTCTATAGGAGAAAAGTTATCTGTAAGCTTAAATATGTATTTGTCTTGTCTATCTCCATAATTTGTTAAAACTTAAGGGAACGGTAATGTTGGCATGCTATTTGAATTTATTTGTTGGTGCCTTCTATGAATAAATATATATTTTTTAATAAAATCGTAAAACATGTTCACCTTTGATATACTGAGGTACCCAAATATCGGGGGTTTGGGCTGCTGTCTTATTTCTTGAAATATCTCAACATTCATGAGTTGCATCCTAATTCCAATTTGTTATTGAATATTTGAATAGTTCCCTATGGTATAAATTTTTTAAATGTGATTCCTGTACTAAATTTTAAGTAGGTCCCTACTATCTGACAGCAGTTTAAACTCCATCAATGGATGTTACAGTTGTAGGCCATTCTGTGTTGCTATTATAGGTTTCATGGACTTGGTGATAACATTTCGTTAAGTCCCACATTGGTTAGGGACATGGGCAGGATAGCTTTCATAATAGCTGGGGCAACCCTCCTCTGTAAACTAGCTTTTGGGGTAGAGTTATATCAGCATTCTTAAGACGGTATAAGAGCCTATCCTGCGTTTGATATTGGGTCACTCGCAGATGCCTAGCTTTTCAAAATTCACGTTGTGTCAAGAACCATCTCTCTCACTAACTTAAGGTATTGGATAGAAGCAATGGACAATGCACATGCTCACCTACCTTGTGCTGAAATTCAACTTATTTTATTTAGAAGAATGGAGGTAACAATGATCGAATTATAGGTCGTTTGGTCATTAAGGCTCTAATACTATGTCAAAAACTAACTCTCTCAAAAGCTTAAACTATTAGGTAGAAGCATTTGAATGGTTTATTTCTTAATAGTAGAGATCTAATTATAAATTAGTTAGGAATTCTCTAAATCTATAGTAACCTATAGCATAATTTGCCTATGATTTTTATTTTTATTTTTTTATAAAAGAATTTTGTTGCAATGAAGAGAAGTATATAGGAGGCCAAGATATCCTCTATACAAGAACAAATAAGAGAAAAAATTATTAATGAGGCGGATCTTTTCAATCTCTCAACATATATGAGAGGGATATTCCTCTTAAAAGATTACTGATCACTTGCTTTGCACTAAATTGAGGCTAAATGCCTATTTTTATTCTACAAAACTTGTTTGTCTGTAAATCTGTCATCAAAGGTGTGAGAATTACACTCTTAACTACAAAAAGAAAATAGCGACATATGTTGCACACCGCCGCAAGGATTTAACTTCTTTCCTTTTCCCAAACCAACAAACTCGTCAATAGTGCACATTCAGCACTTATCAAAGATACCAAACAAAGTATTCCATAAAAAGTCAGCCATAAAATAGTGCAAAAACATATGTGAAACTAATTCTGAATTCGCACCACAGATAACATACTCATTAGTCGAAATCACCTTATATGGCTTTCAAACGTGGAACATGTCATCGGTATTAATTATGTTAAACATAATTGTCCAAATAAAGAATTTAACCTTAAGACTTCCAAATAGGTTGATCAAGGTGGATAAAACCAACCGTCGAAATAAAGGATTTATCCTGAAGACTTCAAATAGGTTGATCAAGGTGGCAAAGGATGTATATTTTATTATAATTGCTAAGGACTGAAGCCTGCTTCATGGGTTAATATTTAGGGAGTGACTGAAGTCATGTATATATTTATTTTCGTAATATGATGTCTATTGTGAGGGTTTCTAATTCACTGTCAAATTGAATCACATTGGCACATAGCAATGAAGTTCTCTGGCAAGTCTTGTGCTCAGAGAAAACCTAGGGAACATTGCACTTTGCACTGCCATGGGCTAATCATTGCTGGCACTATGTCAGCTGCTTCAAGGGAGTGGTGTGTTGCTGCTTTTCTTGCCATAAGATGGTGGCAAGGAACGAGCAAAGAAGAGATGAGATGGGCACAGGAGATGCTTGAGAGTTGGATTTCCATGAGTATATCAATGGAGAAACTAATGTTTTCTCATCGATCCAAACTGGGAGATTTAGTGTAAGGTTTTGAAGTTGAATTATTGAGTTTGTGTACCCCCTTAAGATCAGAATAAACTGTATCTAACTCCAATAATTAGTGTTTTATGTATTTATGCATATATTCATTGCAGATGTTACCTCTCTGATGAAACAAGGGAAGTAGGTGGCATTATTGAGAGCATTTTGCAATGCGCTCTCGATTTCAGGTCCTGTCTTACAATTGGTGCTTGGAATGCTGGAGGCGGTCAGGAAAATTTGTTAGGCAGACTTTCTAGAATCAATATCGCCCAGGTAAACCCTTTTCAGTCCTGTATATAATATTGCTAGTCTTGTAGCTTTGCTGTAAAATTTTCTTTTAACTTAATTTGTACTTTTCTCTCACAACTAACACATGAACAACTTTCGTTTTATCCACTCAGCATGAATTCTATGTTTTTACGTTTTTTCTCTATTTTTCCTGCTTTTTTATGACTTGTGGTATGAAACGATCACCAGTTTTCACCCATAAGATAGAATTAGTGTACCTTTTGTTAAGCCTGAAACCATGGGCTTTCAAACTTAATAAAAGATTAATGAATACACTACCCACAAGTTGTTCTTTTATTAAGAAGATTTCAGTCATGTTAGCATTGTTTGTATAGACATTGCAATTAACCGGCTTCTTCCCTTTATTGGATGTAATTGCACTGTTCCACTATAATCACCCAATTGTACAGAGAATGAAAAACATGTTCCATTAAGCTTAAGTCTCTGTGTGAGTTATTCTAAAAAATCACAAGAGACTTGGCTGGGTTATTCTTTAAATCACTTTAAGTCGAGTATGTTAATGGATTTGGCATGGTCTTGCAAAGTTATTTAGAGGAGTTGGTGGAACTTGTAAATATACTTGCGTCCTTTTATTTTAAAGGGCCTTCAGCCTTCTTGATGCTCTCACTGCTTCCACTGGCCCTCTTGAAAACATCCACGCATTTGATATAAGAACATTTGAGGAAATGGAACATGGTGGCCATATTCTGAAATCGTCAGTAATATATTGATCTGCCTGATTGGATTTATTTGCAGGTGCTTTCCATAAAGCAGAAGTTTGATAGAAGTCTAAAAGAATTGCACATTTGCTATATTAAGGAACCTAGACATGGGAATTTTGGGGTTTCTCGTTTCTGGGAATATCTCAACTATAATAAATATTATTCACATGTTATCAACGAAATGGGGTACGATGCAATCTGAAATCTGCCAAGATGAATTGATGGCATATCGTATCAGCTGAGGAATAGGAAGCTAGCTTGAACAGGTCCAACATTGGTGTGTGGCTGGCTTGGTATTCTTCATTGGAACGCAAATTAAACTCTTCATTGGATTTAGAAGAAACGATTGAATAAAGAAGTGTCTCTGGGCTGGTTTGCCAAGTCATGGATGGCTGGAATAGCTTAACGAAACATGTATTTGGTAAGGTGATTAGAGCGTGGACTTGGAATTAGATCAAGAAAGCTAAGAAAACGTGTGTATCCCAGGTGAATTTGAAAGCAGCAGCTCAAGTGAAATGAGATGGTTTTGGTTGAAACTTCGAATCTGATCAAATAAACGATAGG
Organism: Nissolia schottii; assembly: GCA_003254905.1. Taxonomy (NCBI): domain Eukaryota; kingdom Viridiplantae; phylum Streptophyta; class Magnoliopsida; order Fabales; family Fabaceae; genus Nissolia; species Nissolia schottii. The sequence goes on from QANU01001262.1 coordinate 186,524, forward strand.
CTTGCACTATAAAGTAATATTTAGAAGCACTTGCAGCCTATCCATTGGATCATGCAGCAATCTTACAGCGGATCCAGGAGAAAGACATCGCAAAGTGAAAGAGGAGAAGAGGCACCTTCCCTAGTTCTGCAGAGGTAGTGCATCCTTTATTTCTATTGCTACACTTACAATCTCAATTTCTTTGATTTTATTACAGTGCCATCCGCCATAGTCATGGAGGCCTTTCTTTTTGGTCGTCCAACCATAGAGGCAGAGGCTATGTTGCATACCATGGCCAAGCATATGATGGGCCCATCTCTGACTTCTTGTATTTGCATCTCAATCTCATCAGTGTTTGACATTCTGAAGATCAAATTAAATTTTATTAAATGGTGTGACAGTGTACAATATTTTGCATTTAATGTATATGGAATTAAATTCTTAAATGATCCTTACAACTCTAGCTAATCAATGAAGATATTAGGGTGGATGTGTGGACACATTAGACAAGATAAAATTATGAATGATTGGATTAGTGAGAAGGTCGGGGTAACACCTATAGTACAAAATATGGTAGAATTTTGTCTTAAGTAGTTTGGACATGTGGGGAGAAAACTATTAGAAGTCTCGGTAAGAACTAAGGAGAGTAGATCAACTGGCAGGTAACTAGAAAAATTATAAAGGAAACTATTAAAAGAGATTTAGAAGTTAATGATCTATATGAAAATATGATCTTTGACAAGACATTATGACGTCACTTAATTCATGTAACTGAACCCACGTAGTGAGATTAGGGTCTCTTGTTATATCCTTTTAGCAGACATAGGTGAATGATCCAACCGTCAAGGGTAACAACATACATCACCGTAAGTCAAGATAATCAATGTCCAAGAATCTTAAAAAGTAATTAATTATTAGTATTTTATTTAAAAATGAGAAGGATGTTTAGGAGAATTTATTAAAAACATAGATAAGGAAATCCTGTGAATCATTCCAAAAAAAATGGTCTCTTTGGTCGTACATGAAAATATTTTCATATTATATTGCATGCAAGACACAGGCCACAAGCGTTCGGCACGATAGAATTGCTTTTAAACACAAACTGATGTTAAATATTTATTCTAAAATAATCCTGTGTAATAATGGGTTTCGTAAAAATTCACCGTTAGCAGAACTAAGCTCCATTACTTTTTTGTTGAACTTTGATTGTAAAGAGTAGAGATGCACATGGCATGGGGCAACGCAATGACGTGACCAATCTAATTCAACCCAAATTAATATTTTTGGGTCATCAAGTTGATTTGAATAATTTTTTATGAACTCGATTTCAATCGGGTCAAATATCAGGTTTTAATTTTAAAATTTGATACCCAACTCAATTATCCAAATTTTTATATAAAAATATTTTTTTCTTATTCTCTCTCTTATCACAATCATGTTTTAGAGGAAATGAGATTTTGAAAAAAAATATGCTGATTGTGATATCAAATCTGTTTTAATAGATAATTTTTGTTTTGAAATGTTTTTGTGTTGGCATTAGTCAGTATTAAATTTTTTTAAAATAAACAGTACCCGACCTAATCTAATCCAATCCAATTAACATTGGGTTGAGTCAAATTAAAAATATTTTTTTAAAAAAAAATCAATCCAACCTAACTCGAGTTGATTTCCTCTGGTTGAATTTTATAAAACTTAATTTTCTACAACAAATATTTCTTTGTTAATAATATCATAATACGTTGAGTATGTGAGTTTTTGTGTTTTAAGAAAATATACTACAATGTCAGTATATTTGTCTTGTATGAATACCTTCAATTTTCTAAAATTGTATAGAAGAGATGCACTCATCAATGACCGGTCACCGCATCCTAATCTTGTGAACTTCGAAGTCACTCGCTTTCCACTTCGCTCAAACGTAGGTTTTTGTAAAAGTATTGCGTAGCCCAATTTGAAAAAATAAAACCCTAGTTTTATTCAGTTGCAAGCTTTGGGACAGTGAGAAGATTATGAGAACCCTAAACAAGTTGTTGAGGACAAAACTATAAACAAAACATTTTACAAGGTGCATATCTAAAATTTCATTCGCATTACAATCTCTCACTATCGTGATAAAGTGAAGGGATATACATTAGATCATTTAATGGAACTCACACAATACAATTTGTTGATTCAAAAGAACACACCCATTATTTTCTCATTTTTAAGAAGATCCAAATTACTTATGTTTAAAGAGTCAAATAAAAAATTTTACTGCACAATCCCGTTTAATAGCCTTTGCATAATTTTTGGCATCATCCCTTTTATTAATTGTAATTAAAGACAAATATTCCTTAAATTAAAGATAAGAAACATTTAAGAAAAAAATGGTTTCTAATAACAACTAACTCTTGAAGAAGATTGGAGAAACCATTTACAAGATTCTGTTGCTTTCTTGACTCGGAATGCGTAAGATCCATCTCAGTATGGCGGTGGAGGGTATATCCCTGAATAAGAATTCGGTTAGAAAGGTGGAAAGAATGATAATAATAATGGAAATAAAACTTGGCAGAGAAACAGAGACTAGGGGGCAGTAAAAATGATGCATAGATGAGAGAAAGAACAAGTACCAGGATGATAACCTGCAGGTGGTGGATAAACTGAAGTTGGAGGATATGAAGGGGGTGGAGGGTACGATGATGATGGCGGTGGATAGGCTGATGGCTGATAGGGAGATGAAGCAGGGTATGCGGTAGCAGGAGGTGGGTAAGAAACTGTTGATGCCACCATGGGATAAGAAGGTGCAGATCCTGCTGGTGGAAGGTAAGGAGCAGCAGAGGATGGTGGTGGTGGTGGTGGTGGGTAGGAAGAAGCAGGTGCCGGAGGTGGCACAGCATAGTAAGGGACATGGGGAGTTGCTGCAGGCATGTAGGGGAGTGCTGATGGAGCATGTCTTGAGGCTGCTTTCTGCAATGATCCAAACACACTGGTCATCATCTACTCTACAATTCCATTTATATCAAAACCGACCAACCGTGACGAATCATCTATAATTAAATAACACAGCTTACCATGTGAGCTGCATTGGCATAATGCAATATGAGTTTTACTTCACCTGCATATCTGCCAAACAACAGGAGTGTACCACAAGTCCAAAAGTTGAGTATAAGCCAAGGGAGGTAAGGCAATTTTCCACATCAACAATAGCTAATAGCATTCTACATGCCTCAGACTCAGATAAGCAGACATTGTTAGTCTGTATACCATTCAATTGTCAACATAGAGGAGTAAGATTTAATAATGTACCAATCAAAGCACAATACCATTTGAAATTACAACTACATAGCTGATCTCTGTGTAAGACGACTGTATCAGTATCAGTATCAGTATCAGTCAGTCTAGTTAGGAGGAATGTGGGAAGCTGAGCCTAATAATAAGATCACAGAGCACAAAATTGTAGTCCATAGACCGACATAGTACCTGCCGGTTTTGGTTTGAAGAGGCCAGGCAGAGTCATCAAAACCTGCAGAGAGAACCTTGTGCAATTGAATCCTGAGATGGATGGGAGAGAGAATAGCAACCCATGAATGACATGACAAAACAAAACAGATGGTTAAAGGAAGGAAGGAAGGAAGGAAGAATTAAAAAAGAGAGAGTTACTTTCCGCTGCCGATAAAGTCGTCGAAGGTGAGAGTATTGCTGTTCCAAACGACGACAATAAGCTCCCGAAGGCCTTCAATAAGGGGAATGACAAACTTCTCATGAAATAAGGGGTTTTTACCACCGTCTGGATGGAACAATCGAATCGAATCGGAAGAGTTCAATGGCGGTCGTCAGAGATCGCAGACACAAGACACGAGAGAGAGAGAGAGAGAGAGAGAGAAGCGGACCTGTGCAGGTCCTGGTACGGAACTTGGCGCTGCCATATTCAACACAAACGTAGGGATCTTGCCTTGAAATCCATTCAGTGTCCTTCAGCTTGGAGCATGCAACCACTGCAACCATCATATCATCATCATAAATCATAATAATATTCGTATTATTCATGTGATGTCAGTTATGACTGACTGAATAGTTTAGTTTGCTTACCAGTGACCTCGAGAGGTTGGCCCTGGATGCCTGTTATCGACGCCATTTTTGAGAGGAGCAGCAGATCAACAACCAAACCAAACCAAACCACGGGTGCGTTGAAACAGAGATTGACCGCGCTCCGTTTCTTTCTTTCTTCACTCAACCCGGATCCGAATGCCCATTCTCCTCTTTTTTTTTTTTTTTTTAATATATATATATATATAATTTGAACTTGGCTTGCCTTTTGTACGAGAGATAGGACATGGGAAGAGACACCCAGCCGTAAGGATTTATTTCGATTAATAGATATTATTTAAATAAAATATCAAATCAGTTCTTACAAATGGTAACATCAATTAAATTTATAATCATAATTTTAAATTCATCAAATTCTTTCATATAATTAAAAAATATTAATCAAATTACTCTTTAGAATAAACATATAAAAGGATTAACTTGATTGACATTTATCAATTATAAAAACGAATTTGATCAATTTAAAATTATAAAAACAGTTTTAGTTAATGCTGTAAACTTAAGATACTGATTTGATGATTTATTATACAAAAAGTCTCTATGTATACTCCTATTGCATACACCAGTATTTGTGTACGGTGGACTCCACTAAATAACTGCATCATCCACTCTCTCCCCCACTCTCACCACTGCGCGTGTGAAGACACGCTTCCCGCTTGTATTGCAGTTCGTTTCAACTTCCTCTCTCACCGTCTCTCAGAAAATAGGATTTCTAGAAAAATTTCTCGCTCTCTTCGATCTCCCCGTCGTCTACTTCGTCCTCTTCGTTCTCCACTCTCCCTCGTCTTTGCTCTCATCTCCGCACAAAGCTTCGTCTCTTCGTGTACGTTGTGCTCTCATCTTTGCACAAACTTCGTCTTTTCTTAATGTAAATATTTCAGTAAATATATGAAAAATATTGTACCGGCAACATAGCCTGCAATGTTACAATATTTTGTTTTCGTCATCAATGGCTTGTTGATAGTTTTTGCACATATGTGCACCTAACGTTTGAACATATGGCCTCTTAACGTTTGCACATATGCACTATTTAAGGTGTACTGGTGAGAACGTCATGTATTTAATTGTTGAAGTAAATAGGGTGGATGTGCATAATGTTTGCACATATACCCACTTAATGTTTGCACATATGGTCATCTAAAGTTTGCACATCATGCCACAAGCCAAAAAACGTATTTTTTGTTCATAAAAAGCTTAATGCACAAAATGTATTTTTTGTTCATAAAAAAACTTAAAGCTTAATGTATTGTAATGTATTTTTTGTTTATAAAAAACTGCATTAAAATGGGTTACAGTGGTTATGGGTTAATGTATTTAATTGTTGAAGTAAATAGGGTGGATGTACATAATGTTTGCATATATGCCCACTTAATGTTTGCACATATGCCCATCTAAAGTTTGCACATCATGCCACAAGCCAAAAGATGTATTTTTTGTTCATAAAAAGGCTTAAAGCTTAATGTATTGTAATGTATTTTTTGTTCATAAAAAACTACGTTAAAACGGGTTACAGTGGTTATGGTTTAATGTATTTAATTGTTGAAGTAAATAGGGTGGATGTGCATAATGTTTGCACATATGCCCACTTAATGTTTACATATATGCCCATCTAAAGTTTGTACATCATGCCACAAGCCAAAAGATGTATTTTTTGTTCATAAAAAGCTTAATGCTCAAAATGTTTTTTTGTCCATAAAAAGGCTTAAAGCCTAGTGTATTGTAATGTATTTTTTGTTTATAAAAAACTGCGTTAAAATGGGTTACAGTGGTTATGGTTTAATGTATTTAATTGTTGAAGTAAATAGGGTGGATGTGCATAATGTTTGCACATATGCCCANTAATTGTTGAGAATGTGCTAAAATGCACATCCTCATCACCAACAGACAGATAGTGTGCGTGCGAATAATGTTTGCACATATGTCAACTTATTGTTTGCACATATGTCACTTAAAGTATGCACATTATGCAACACGCCAAAATCTGCATTTTTTGTGCATAAAAAAAATGCTTAATGCATGTATCAATCCATCTAATGTTTATATCTATAGATCGTATCAAACTGTTTACAATGTTTATGGTTTAATGGGTGAAATGTTGAGAATGTGCTATTGTGCCCATCCTCCACACGCAAATAGACAAATGATGTGCCTGGAAATAATGTTTGCACATATGCCCAATTAATGTTTGCACACATGGCAACTTAATGTTTGCACATTATGCAACACGTTAAAATATGCACAAAAACGCTTAATGCATGCTTCAACACGCCAGAAAGTGACAAAACCTTCGAACAAAACAAAATCCCCCGTGCAAATCAACAACAAACGCGCATAAGAATTCACCACATAGTCATTGATTGGCATTTTCGATTTTGATGATTCCAACTGCCGATACGAGCTCGCGATTTTGCTTCTCTGTTTGGTATGGATATGGATAGGTTTGAAACGATTCTGTTTGCGATTTTTCTGAGAGAATCACGGTGCATAAGGATACAATTCTGTTGCAAAATGATGCGATTTGAAAATAGGGAATATTTAACGCGCGTGGGACTGCGTGTTTTCTAAATGAAGAAAGTGTAAAGTATTCCGTATTAATTGACAATAATACCGTATAAAACGGCGATGTATGGTTTTTGGGTGTACATGTAGCAAAACTGCGCATAAAAACGTACAAAAGAGTGGTGTATGTACGGGTGTATGGTTTATGGGTGTACATGGAGCATTTTTCTTATTGGATATTATTTTGCATGTTACAAATAGATATTAATACTAGGCAAAATAAAAATAAATAGGGTATATAGCCTTGTAATTTTACTTAAAAATTGTTTTTAGTAAATTACATTTAAATGTGGTTAAATCATAAATATTAAAAAGGACTAAACTAATTCATTTTTAGAAACAGAGAATCAAATTAAACGTTTTTGAAAGTTTATGAGACCAACATGATTATTTCATTATAATTATAAGACCAAAAGAGGATTTTATTCTTTTTCATAAGCTGTAACCTTCTCTTTTTCATTAAAAACTATTATTTGGATTAATGAATATCTTTCATTAAAAATTATTATTTCGAGATCTTGTGTACGCAGTTATCTCTGCTAGGAGACTCACCCGCCATAGCCAAGTGCGCGACCCGGGTTGACCCGGATTAGTCAAAGCTAAGCTTTGGATACCAGGCATGCAACCTAAAAAAAATATTTCATAAGTTTTTAGATTTTGTATTTATATTATGATTTTGTTTCTAGCATGTAAATAGACACATTCTATTGTAATCACACGTAACACATATTATGTCGTTAATATTACTATAAGATACCTCTTCTCTTTGTTGTGTGTTTGTTTTTCTATTATTTTCTTGTTTCAAAATGGAAATTAACAAAAAGGATGAATATGAAAGGGAGGCAAAGTCTAAAAAAGAGTCCCATTCGTCAAAGCATCCGCGCAAAAGTTAGTTTCCCTTAAAAATATGAGAGATCTTAATGTTTCAATCTAAATTCAACAGATTTTTTATGGACAGAACAAGGGAGGGGTGCTTATGAAGACCAAGGGAATTTCCTTCAATGCGAAGAGAATTAACTTTCATAAATTATAATATTATCTTTTTTTATAGAAATAAATTTTCTTATTAATATATTTTATAAGTTATAACATTATATTTTTGCTTAAAAATAGTTTTTATATGCAATTTTCATAATCTACAACCTTCTCTTTTTCATTAAAAATTATATATTAGATCAGTAGGCTATATTGCATTACCTTTTATGTTAAAACTAAATTTTCTTATTAATGAGCATTTTTCATAAGTTATATCACCTTGTACTTTTATTAAAAATGATTTTTGGTAATGTGTACTTTCATAATCTATAACCTTTTTTTTTCATTAAAATTATTTTTTGGATTAATAATCATTTTTCATAAGCTATAACATTATATTTTTTTGTTAAAAACATATTTTATTAATGAACATTTTCCACGGTCTATAATTTGTAATTTTGATTAAAAATGGTTTTGATAAAATTGCGTTTTTCATAACTTATAACTTTTTTTTCATTAAAAGTTATTTTTTAGATTAATGATCATCTTTCATATGCGAAAATCTTGTCTTTTTTGTTAAAAGTAATTTTTTAATTAATGAACATTTCTAATAAACCATAGACTTGTATTTTTGTTAAAAAATAATTGTTTGTAATATGTATTTTTCATAGCCTATAATTTTCTCATTTTCATTAAAAAAAATTGCATTAATGATTATCTTTTATTGGCTATAACCTTATCTTTTTTGTTAAAATCATTTTTTATTAATGGACATTTTTCATAGGCTAATATAGGCTGCAAAAAATGTCCATTAATAAAAAAGAAACTAAAAAGACAAGATAATAAACTTTGAAAAATGTCCATTTACCAAAAATTGATTTTTAACTAAAAAGACAACTATATAAATTATGAAAAATGCTCATTAACAAAAAAAATATAGTTTGTAACTAAAAAACCAAGATTATAAGTTATGAAAAATGTCCATCACACAAAAGGTTATAGCCTTTAAATTAGTCTTTTTTGGTTAAAAAGTCTCTTTTTGGTTAATAGGCATTTTTTTAAGCTTATAACCTAGGGTTTTTAGTTAGGTTAATAAGCATTTTTGAAAGTCTAATATAGTTTATCTCTTTTGATTAAAAAGTCTCTGTTTACTTAATATGTATTTTTGTAGTCTAAAACGTAGTCTTTTTAGTTAAATTGTTTCCGGTCAATGCTTAATAGGTAAGGGAAAATACAATGCCTTCTTGAAATATGGCAGGAGGTCCAGCCGTCACATCAAAACTGTAACATTAGGTGAATTCTTAAGAAATCAGTGGCAACCTATGTTTATTACAAACGCCCATACCTCAACTTATTTACAGCTAGTTGGTGTGAATTTGTGCATCAAATAGTAGAACAGCTCAAATGGAAGAAGTGAATCAGAAAAGCCTTGTGCAACATCTCAACCATAACTCAACAATTCGTGATATCCCAACTTCTTTGCATGTATGGAGACAAAGGCGCAGCAAACTCAAGGCTTCCCACTTTTGAAAGATCATTGTGAGAAGCTGATTGCAGATTTTGCAAAGCTTGAGATACATTGGGCAGTACTATTTGCTTGCAATGAAGATGTAAATGAGGACACTTATCAGAAATGCTACCCTTGTTCAAATTGAGGCCAAAGGGGAGAGTCTCTTCCCTGCGAAGCTCCTCACTCGAGTCCTCCAGATTAGACAAATTGAAAGCCCCCCACCTCCTCCTGTGAGCTTGCCATCCGTACTTGTAGTCCCCAACAATTGGCGTACCTAACACCTCAGCACAATGGACTCGAAGCTGTGGCACCAGTACACATGAATTAGCATAGAAATTATGGTGAGATATTTGAATTGATAATTAAACATTTTCGCCCTTTTTTACCTGGTGTTTTCTGCCGGTTATAGGGGACAGCTCCAACCATGTGTAACCTGCAATATTAGCAGTGGCGTAAGACGAGATTCAACGTAGAAGACCTCTAAGAGATTATATTTTGCAGGAAAACTCAAGATAACATTTTGGTGGGGGTGGGGGTTTCAGGTATGCACATTTTTCATGAGTGTACAATTGTATTTCCCTGAAATGAAATTGAATCAAAGTCCTGCTTGATGCGAAGCTATTACTCTCTTCTGCCTGCTTGCACTATGGCAAAGCAACTTGTTACAGCATCACATGAAGCAGGTTGGAAAACAAAGAAGGTACCGGACTTGTTACAAAGAAGCATGTGATTTTGACATTGCAATAATTCCTTGAGGAGTGATGTTAAGTATTGCTTATTATATCACTAATGCCAATTAATGACACCTTTGTCTCATTAACAATAAGGCTGACTTTGAGTGGCTGAAACTAAGATTACGTTCAAAATGTCACGTGCCAATGGCAAAATGTGGGGAAAAAAAGATGAATTTCATTTTCACCATTCTGTAATGAGATTTGCTCACTCCAGAGTTGTGTTCTGTTGGAAAACAAGTTAATTTACCACTTACTGATATGATCAATCATGCCAAATTTTAAAGAAGGTAACTTTGATCCTAGAATTTAAAGTAGGGTTCATTACGAACCATGTGATGATGATCCAATCACTTGGTACTCTGTAATTGCATGTTGTGATGACAGTAATGTAGAATTGTCAGTAGTTATTCGATCAGATTTTCCATTGTCAACCACCACCTGAAATCAAATAAAGGACTATAATATTCTCTGGTTCATCAAATCAGTGAAAAGTTACTCTTAATACAGAAAGCTAATTTAGGTTACATATTGTGGCCATAAGGCATAAGCATTCATGTGATGACAGGGAGTTGGAGTTACTCCATGTGTATGAAGGAAACATTTTATGGAAAAGAATAAGTTTGTTTTAGACTAGTTTCATTTGTTCACAAGTCATGTGAGCATTAGAGAAACACACCTACTAAAGTTGGAGTTGTTAGAAGATCAGTTAACGCGTCGAACATCAAAGTACTAAGGGTTATACAAAAAACTTCCCACCATCTGTGTAATATGATGGTTTAAATTTTCTCTTATAGTGAAGGATATGACAAACTTAGATATATCTAACAGCATACATTATTTACAATTGGGAACAAAGCTAAGATCGAGGGCAAAATTTTGTCACACATGCAGACATTATATACAATTACTGTTTGATAACTTCAACATGTCTGAGAAGTACAACAGTTAGCAAGTGCCAATATGGATACAACCTTACCCAGCGAAGCAGTCACCAAGCCCCTTGGACGTCTTGGACATCCAATGACCAGTGCCCAGTACCTTCTCTGTAGGATTCTGTTTTCTGTGCCAATCTATTTAAGATCAAATGGCAACAAGTCAGGGAAAAAAATAAATAAAACAGATATAACAATTTGAGATTGAGTCCATAAATGCACTCAGAAGGTTATATTAAACACTATCAGCACATAGGAAGCATTTGATTAAAGAATGAAATCACGCACATCATCTGATGCCGTGGAAGTTTTCTCCCTGAAGATGGAATGCAGAAATGTAGCACTTGTCTGTGTCCTTCCCATCACCAGAAGGCCAGAACAGTCTCGGTCTAGTCTATGCACCTAATTACATTATTGTTCAAGTATCAATATAATAGCTAGTTCATTTTATCACCATCACATCAATGAATCAAAATAACCGAGTGAATATTATCACAGGTAACAGCTTCAGGAAGGAAAAGAAAAAAAGGACAATCCCATCTGTGCATGGCTTTGTGAAATAGAAGACATAAAAAGTCAACAAACTGGATCATAGAAATTTTGTTTTGCAGAGACAGGGTAACGAGCTCACCAGGCGAGGGGGGTCTGAGTATTCATAATTTAAACATGCTGCAGCTACTACATCTAAACTCCGTTTGATATTAATGCCGCCCTATTCGAAGAGAGATAAAATCCAAATGTAAGAATTATAACTAATCACTGGAATATATAAAATTTGGAAAAGAAGAAGAAAAGAAAGGAGGGGGGGGGGGCATCAGATGGGTTACCTGAACTGGCATTCCTGGAGGTTTGTTCAAGACAAGAATGGCAGGATCCTAGTGTTGATGATAAATGCATTGCATTACAAACTCAGAGCAAGATAGCTTGAGATAATAGGAGGGGAAAGAGAGTTAAAATCGAAACCTTATAGATGACAAGGCTACGGATAAAGTTGATTTCTTCAGAAGTGACATGACAGTGATGTTTCTTCTTCTCAGTGGGAATCTCTTTAACAGATCGAGGAAGAAAGATGGTATCCCCGGAGTCCAAAGTATCCTTAGCTGCCACCTTCCAATTGATGGTTCGATTAAGAATGAAGAGTATTAGAGTTTGTAGATGATATGAGCAAAAGGAAAATGAATGGAGCGTAGATGAAAATGGAGAGAGTTACCCTTTTGAAAGGATGGGGCATTGCAGCAGGGACTCTTCGAACCTGCCTGAGACGAAAAAGCTTGTGGACAAGGGTTCTGGGAAGGTCGGGGCAGCATCGAAGAACCCATTTGAGGGCAGTGGTGGCGGAGACAGTGGGAGAGGGAGCGGGAGCGAAGGGAGGCAGAGTAAGCCATTTGGGATTGCCGTCTTGGCTCTGAGACTGCTGCAACTGCCTTGCGACGGTGAACTGACGGCTCCACCATGAGCATGACGACGACCTCCACCCTCCCACGCGGAGGAGGACCACCATGGGCTCCGCCGCCATCACAAGGTGAGGCGAGGTGAAGAGTGAAGACGGAACGAAGACTGAACCTTTCTGGTTCTGGGTCTCACTGCATGATAGGGCCTTTCAATGTTATGGCCCAGAAATTATACTTACTGAAGCCTTAGCAAAATCCTTTAGGCCCAAACCAAATGTTTCTGTTCAAAAGGAAAATTTTGTCTCCACCGAAACATGCATTTTTTATTAAATTTCTCTAACAATTTCCTTAACACAATCATTTAAAGAAGTGAAATAAAAATAGGGTTTAATTTTTATACAAAGTATTGTTACACTGTCAACCAATTAAATCTTGTCATATTAATATAAATAGTTGATTTTCTCTTTCACTCTTTCAAAAATCATATATATCAAAAGATCTGATTGGATGATAGGGTAAAATTTTTTACATAGATAAAAATTAAACTCATAAAAATAATAATTGAATGAAACAACTTTTTTATGTTTCAAATACATTGAAAACTTGTTTCCTTTTTTTAAAACTTTTTTAACCAATACTTTTCAGAAGAGAAATAATGTTTAGCTCGAAGACCAGTTCGTTTAACTACCATTTTATGAGGTATATATAGTGGTGAGCAAGTAGAGTACGGCTATACATCCTGAAACAAATTTCGGAAAATAAGCAAGAATCATGTTTTTGACCAATAAAATGTGATATTTGAAATGGAGAGAAAGTAGTTAACGGGCGGAAATCATGGGTGAGCCCAGCAATCAAAGGTCTTCTTCGGATGTCGTCAAGAGAAAAATGTTCCGGGCTAAAAAACATTTTTTAAGTAAGCAAGCTTGGGCTATGGCAGAAGATTAGCTAATCTTGTGCTTCCAAGCTTTGATATATATATATATATATATATATATATAGAGAGAGAGAGAGAGAGAGAGAGAGAGAGAGAGAGAGAGAGAGACCAATAAGAAACGTCCTTGCTTTCTGGGCAAGCATACAGGCCGATCTATCAATTAACGTGAATAAACTAATTTATCTATCTATTTCTAATGAAAGTTGAATAGTATCACTCAATAAAAAATTATTATTTCCAAACAATCCGACACCAGTAGCCCGCACAGTAAAATTTTTCCAGCCCAAGAAACAATTCGTCCCTGTACGATAGTATTTCTACTTCTAACTATATGTACGTGTAAGGTTGTCAAACTCGAGAATTTAAGTAAATTTGTGAACTCTCAATAAATTTGAATCGCAAAGTAGACTCGTAAACTTGTATGAATTTACATACATAAAAAAAATATGTTATAAGCAATATAATTAGTAACTAAATTTGATTAAATATTGTATTTATAATTGAAATTGAATAATGTTAACTTTAAATTAAATTAATGAAAGAAATATCATAAAATACACCTTAATGCATGATACTTAGTGGTTATATCATACCTTATTCATAGCTTAATTAAGATAAATATATGAAATTATCTAAATAAATTCAATATATATTATCTAATATAAATAAAGTTAGATAAGTATCTAACTAAGTTAAAAAATTTGTATATTTTGAGGTAAACTCGTAGGTAGATTTTAAATCGTAAACTCGTTAGTAGAATCGAAAGTTTACTTAAACTCGTACAAATTTACTAAAAAATAATTTATATAAGTATTAACTCATTATATATAATAAAATCATAAACTCTTAAAACTTTAAGAGTTAACTCGAGAATTTAGTTTATGCGGACATGTATATGTACAAGTGATGAGGATACAGTACTATTGACGTGCTAACATTTATTTGAACTTCAACTTTCGCACTTCGGAATGAGTATCAGTGGTGCATTGATGACTAAAAAAAAGTTGCATCATCATTGTCATAATATGGTGACTGACATACATAAAGTAACCTGTTTTTCACTTCATTTCATCTCAATCAATTTTAAAAAGGTAAACTGATTATTGATTTCGATAGTACAATTAAAATTATCTACAATAACAGAACCTTCAAGGACAATATTATCCCTTCAATTGATGTAATAATCCTCAGAACTGGAGATTCAAAACAACGACTTCTTTCTTTCCTTACAAGGTTGGTGTACTTTCATATTGCTTAAGTATAGCACAAGTATTAAAGCCCTTTCAAAACAACGACTTTCTTTCTTTCCTTGCAACGATACTCAAGTAAGTCCTTTCTTATTTACATTGTTAAGTATTAAGGTACACTAGAATTTTTTTTTATTTGAAAGCCAAAAGCAGATGTTTAATTCATACGAAATTGCAGGGGGAAAAAATGGATCCGTCCTTTGATTCTCTAAGGTTAGTATGTCAAAGATAAACCGGAGATTCAAGGTGATTGTTAACTAGACTTTAGAAAGTTCCAAATAGGGACAACAAAACTGACATATACACCATGGAATTAGTTTTGCAAGGTGAAGAGGTTAGCATATCACAATATTGTTGTTTACACAGTTTAAAATTTGTATCATTTTAAATCTCAAGGCACATCCATGTCTAATTCTAAATGGTGCTTTTTTTTACAGGCTAATCGTATTCACAGTAAGATGCCAAAGAGTTTGGTGAAAACCTTTAGGCCAGTTATCTGTAAAGGATTTTTCTACGTCATGAACAATTTTATTGTGCAAATGAAGAATAACAAAGTGAAGACATGTCCCCATAAGTTTAAACAGACGTTTTTCAATCGTACGAAGGTCGAACTACTCGGCAAGGAACCCTTCACTGTGAACCCTTTCAACCTCAGGCCCATTGAAAGCATACTATTCGAGGATAACACCACTAACAATGAGCTGATTGGTATTCCTTAAACCTTATTATATTTAACTCATTTATCATTAGATATTTAAAGTGTTCTGGTATAATACTTATTGACTAAACTTCCTAATGTTAATGTTTGTTATTAGCATCAATTAAGTCTCTACGGCCATAAAGTGTTTATTTGTGTAAAATAAAATCAAGACGGAGAGAGGAATATTGGTACCATACTTTAAGTTCCCTTTTTCTACGTAATAAATACTTTGGGAAGTTATAGCATGGTTATTTATGATTATTTTGTGTGTGTGTGTGTATAGAAAAGAAGAGATGGGGTCTTACGTAGCTTGACAACTTTAATTAACCAATGCATCTGTATAATAATTTTTTAAGATGTTTTGAGACAAGTTGTTGGTAAAAAGCCACTAAAACCAATGGTGAACACAAATATGTTGAAGATTTAAAGTGACTTACAAACAATTTATTTTGTCTTATGCAGTATCGTTTTTATTTTGAATGTTCTTTCTTATGATGTATATGGACTCTAAGTATATTATTTTTATTATTGTAGAAAAAATAGATTATTAGTTACTCTCTTTGGAGAATTAGTTAAAAGTTTTGTGAAAGTCATAGAAGATGGCAAGAACGAACTTTTGGTGGTGGTATTACAATTTTTTAAAGCGAACAAGTTTTTGGATAGGTGTCTTAGATGTTTACTAAATGAAGGAAGAGTTATATTTGTTTTAATTAATATTTTTTTCTTTTATCAAAACTTCCATCAATTCCTAAAGTTTGTTCTTAATTTTCACAAGTTAACTCATTTTTTGTTTTATATAAATCATTTTATTTCTAAGAATTATCTTCAGGCAAAGTACAAATACAAAGTTCATTTTATGCCTTCAAGGTTCAGAGTTAATCCTCAAACTCCTTATGCTATTGATTTTAAGGATAGGTAATATTTTATATAACTCACGTTGTATTTGTAGAAATACCCTTCTAGAGAACTCACTTCCAATAACGTGTTGTTGTATTTGATTTGCTCTAAATCATGTTATGCTATACTATTTATTCACGTACAAATTGATAGAGTGTGGACTTGAAGCTTTTCAAAAGGTAGCCGAAATCTCTTATCAAACTTACTATTCAGCATCTGAGGAAATTACAGATGTGTGTATATATATGTTTACATCATTTCTTTCTTTCACGTAATACCGTTTCACTAAACGTAATTTATCACAATTAGGTGTGCACAAAAAAAAATTAAACATATACTTAAATATATATATATATATATATATATATATATATATATATACCACAATCAATTATATTATAATCATAATTACAATAATATAATATTCCACTGCGCATCTGTACGAGTTTATAACCTAGTTATTGGTAAATTAAAGAGCACAAGACAAATGCATGTGTAACTTGCATAAAATAAAAGCAAAGTACTGATATGCCTATGTATGGCAGCAGCGATCGAAATTAAGGGTTCGGGCGGTCGGAGAAATTATTTTACACACCACAATGTAAAAAAATCATGCACCAGCACCACATGAAGTATATATCACTAATCATTTTGTCAAGGGATCGAGTGGTTAAAATCTTTTTTACCATGATGTAAAAGAACCATGTGCTATATAAGATATATATTATTAATCATTCTTTTTCTAAAAATGATTAGTGATATATATACCTCATATGATGTATGATTTTCTTACACCATCTCATATAAAAGAATGATGTCCACGCAGTATGATAAATGGTGATGATGAGAAATTTTCGGTTGCAGCCGCTAGCTACCTTCTAGTTAATTAGAAGAATCATTCTAATATGAGAATGATAATATATTTTTATGGGTGAGAATTTCAATTGACCAATATTATTGAGACATGTGTATTGGCTCAAGAAATGATAGAGTCTATTTTGTCTCTTTTCCCTAAAAATAATTTTGTCATTTTAAACTTAAATAAATCATATTATTTTTTTATTAAAAAAAAAAAAAAAACAAGACCTTGCCTCCTCTATTTGTCACCGTGACCATCACCATTCACACCTTACCTTCTTCTCCGTTAGCTTCTCCGCCAACAGCCATTAAGCCATAATGGACTTCACCCATTCTTTCCCCCAATATATCCGGATACCCGCCAAGACTTCTCCACCTTCTCTTCTTGCTTCACTAGGTTCAACTTCGCTCTCACCACTCATATATAGACTAACAGTTGTACGTCTAGTCTAGTCTAGTCACTTCATCACTCATATATAGTACCTTGCAAATTAATGATATGGTTGTTACAAAAATACAAGTTTATTAGTTAAGTAAACGATGGGGATCTCATACCTACTACCTAGCTAGCTACTTGACCTTGAGAGTTTAATTACATCAACAGACTAAGAAATTCATAAAGTGAGAGACTTTCTAGTAAAGCAGACAATCTCACTTCACATACATACACGCCATTCAAAATTTCAGATTATTATATAAATTAACAAGCTTCTATTCCGCTTTCTTCACTAAACAAATAATTAAGTAGGCGAGTATTGAGTCGAGGGGAGCTAAATAATGGGGCGTGATGATTCTTCAATATCATTAGTGCATGTGTTCCTGGTGTCGTTTCCAGGGCAAGGGCATGTGAACCCTCTTCTGAGGCTAGGCAAGTGCTTGGCCTCCAAGGGTTTGTTGGTAACGTTTTGCACACCGGAAAGCTGGGCCAAACAGATGAGAAAAGCCAGCAACATCACCTCCAAGGAGGAGGAGAAGGAGGCTGCCCCCGTGGCCGTGGGCGGCGGCTTCATGAGGTTCGAATCGTTCCAAGACGGGTGGGGTGAGAAGGAGGAGGAGGCTGGACGGTACGAGTTGGATCAGTATCTGCCCCATCTTGAAGGTGTTGGGAAGCAAGTCCTCCCAGCCATCATCCAAAGGCAAGAGCCTCCCGTCTGCTGTCTCCTCAACAACCCTTTCATTCCATGGGTTTCGGACGTTGCCGAGTCCCTGGGCCTCCCTTCCGCCATGCTCTGGGTTCAATCTTGCGCATGCTTCTCCGCCTACTACCATTACTTCCACAACCTGGCACCATTCCCGTCTGAGGAGGCTGGGCCCCACATTGACGTGCAGCTGCCGTGCATGCCTTTGCTGAGATACGACGAGGTCCCCAGCTTCCTGCACCCAACCACTCCCTACCCGTTCTTGAGGAGGGCAATCATGGGACAGTACCGGCACCTGGAAAACACCTTTTGCATTCTCATGGACACCTTCCTGGACCTGGAGCAGCACAGCCTTGACCACATGTCCAACATTTTCCCCATCAAGACCGTGGGGCCCTTGTTCAAGGCGGCACCAGGCAGCGGCGTGCGGGGGGATCTGTTGAAGGCGGATGAGGAGTGCATGGAGTGGCTGGACACAAAGGCAGCCTCGTCTGTGGCCTACATCTCCTTCGGGAGCGTGGTGTGCTTGAAGCAAGAGCAAGTGGAGGAGATCGCGTACGGTCTTGTGGACTCGGGCTTGTCTTTCCTTTGGGTGATGAACAAGCCCCCCCGTGTGCACGCGCTGCCACGTGGCTTCTTGGAGAACAATGCTAGGGCGATGGTGGTCCGGTGGAGCCCGCAGGAGCGGGTGCTGAGTCACCCATCCCTGGCATGCTTCGTCACCCACTGTGGCTGGAACTCATCCATGGAGGCGCTCACCTCCGGGGTGCCTATCGTCGCCTTCCCGCAGTGGGGTGACCAGGTCACCAATGCAAAGTACTTGGTCGATGTCTTCAAAGTGGCGGTGAGGATGTGCAGGGGCGAACATGCCAACCAGCTTATCAAAAGGGACGAGATCAAGCGCTGTCTGCTGGAGGCAACCGTTGGCCCCGAGGCGGAGGAGATCAAGCGGAATGTGCTCAACTTTAAGGCAAAAGCGGAAGCAGCCTTGATGGAAGGCGGCTCTTCTGACCGGAATATCCAAGCGTTTGTGGATGAAGTGCGGAGGAGAAGCTTTAGAGATCACCAACAGCAAATCGGCCACGCCTAGCGGCAAGGTGGTGGTTTAAGGCACCCAAAAAAAAAAAAAAAAAAAAANTTAACATATCTTCATGTTAATAAGCAAAATAAATAACAAATATTCAAATTCCTTTATGGAAGAATATCTGCCCGACTTTATGGAATTGAGTTAAACCCAAATAATTCTATAGAAGTGGAGTAGGCCCGGGAACTCTTCCGCAATTGAAAATAATTCGCAGTCTTGTTACATGTATACCCTCTTAGCATTTACTATATATTTACTTCAATATTACTATATATTTACTTCAATATTTATACGACTGGGTCCACACAATAACTCTCATCTCCCACGTTCACCCACTTGCCTATTACATGTACGTCTATACAAGTGATAAAATAATTGTTCACGCTTTTACATTGTGTCGACTCTTAGAAGAAAAAAAAAAAAAGGGTCACGTCTCGCGTGACATGTAAGCATCTCGTGCGAGATGCAAGTCAGAAAAGTCGAGATGTTGTAGCGCCCTTGGTGTGCTCCAACGCTGATGACCTGAAAATCCTAGTTCAAAGTTTTTGGACCAGGAGAGGGCCCAACACACCCTTTTGGCCATCCCTTCTCTTATAAGTGGCTTTGCCCAATCATTTTTGTTCGCACACGTGTGTGGCAATCCAAGTAGTGGATGGATATATCGAAATTCTCCTGCTTCACTTGTAGTAGTATCAGCTTAGCGTGGTGGATGATGAAGTATATATTCTTGGTTGAAAGTTCCACGGAGACGATGGATTGGTTCGTCAAAATGAATTACTGTTTGTGAGTGACGGGAATAGGTTAGGTTCAATGCACCTTGACCTCCCAGCTACGTACCGGCCCTCCTTTCTATATCGATTACTTATCCTTCTAGTTCTACTCACTTATCATCGCATAGCATGGCTTTCTCGGAGTTCCGTCCACTGAACGAGAGTTTATTGGTGGAGTACGAAAAGGGCGTCCCTAACCTTTCCTCCAAGCTGGGCAACACCTTCCATGACCTAACAGTCAAAGAGGTCGGAGATGGTAACCTCAATTTTGTCTTCATTGTTGGCAACTCTCTCGGTTCCTTTGTCGTCAAACAGGTAGGTATTTTTTAGTTAGTATATGCTATGCTATGAATGATCAATGAAATGGATGTATGGCAATGGCATGCATGATGCAAGTAAGTAACGTACTGTATGTACTAGGCTCTGCCGTACATTCGTTGCATAGGGGAGTCATGGGAATTGAGCAGAGACAGAGCATATTATGAGGCGATGGCGCTGAAAGAAGAGGGTGGTTTATGCCCGGATCACGTCCCCGAGGTCTATCACTTTGACCGCACCATGTCCTTGATCGGCATGCGTTACCTGGAGCCCCCACACATGATCCTCAGGAAGGGCCTGATTGCTGGAATTGAGTACCCATTGCTGGCACAACACATGTCCCATTTTCTGGCTAACACTCTCTTCTTTACTTCTCTCCTCTTCAGCTCCACTGCTCACCACAAACGCCAGGGTATGTAGCTAATTGCCTCCTCCTCACTTCTCACTAGCTAGCTCCTATTTTGCTTATTTATTTATTGCTCTGCCTTTGGTTGTTACAGTTGCCAAATTTTGTGGGAATTTTGCGCTATGCAAGCACACCGAGCAGGTTGTTTTCTCTGACCCTTTCAGAATTTCTGAATATAACCACTGGAATGCCCCATATCTTGATCCTGATGCCCACGCTATTCGCCATGATAATCTGCTCAAGCTTCATGTTGCTCAACTCAAATCCAAGTACAGTACTACCTACATGGATCAATTCATCTCATTTCATTAATTTTTTAACCATCTCTTGAATATTTTTTATTATTAATTCCCGTACTTACACGTAGGTTCTCGGAGAGGGCGCAAGCATTAATACATGGAGATCTGCACACTAGCTCTGTGATGGTCACTCGTGAATCCACTCAAGTTATTGATCCTGAATTTGCATTTTATGGACCTATGGGTTTTGACATTGGTGCTTTCTTGGGAAACTTGATTTTGGCTTTCTTCTCCCAAGACGGCCATGCGCATCAACTCAATGATCGAAAAGTAGGTCCTCCACGACCCTTATTTTTATCTTCTTTTCATTCCCATAGTTATTATTTTTGTCCATAATCCTTCTATTTAAAAAAAAAATTGAAAAT
Source organism: Nissolia schottii (assembly GCA_003254905.1). Lineage (NCBI taxonomy): Eukaryota > Viridiplantae > Streptophyta > Magnoliopsida > Fabales > Fabaceae > Nissolia > Nissolia schottii. The sequence continues at coordinate 207,704 of QANU01001262.1, forward strand.
TAAAAATTGTTCACTATCTATCTTCTATCGCAAAGCAATTCGACCAGCTTATAACTGGACTGCCCCCCGGTTATCCAATGCATGTGCATGTCCTGTCTTGTGTTAATCAAGAGAAGGAGTTCCTGGAAAGTTCTAGAGTGTGCTATGAGCTGACTTGGCGGGAACTTACTCTGCTCTCAGTTTTGATAACTAGTAGTGTTTATCTCTCGTTGTGCCTTCTTCTTCATTTGGCAGAACTTTCCTTTTAGTGTAGTTATATTTGCTTTTGCATTACAAACAAGCTGAACAACTGAGGCATCATTTTAATCATGATTGTTATAATTGCTGGATGGAGATTATTGATTAAATTGGGGGGGGGGGGGNATTCCCTGTCTAAAACAGATGATATTATGCAGGCATACAAGGAGTGGATTCTTAAGACAATTGAAGACACTTGGAATCTTTTTAACGATAAATTTATTGCACTTTGGGACGAGCACAAAAATGGTGCTGGTGAGGCATATCTTCCAGCAATTTATAACAATCCTGAGGTTCAGCTTCTTGTGCAGAAGAGATACATGACAGAATTGTTTCATGACAGTCTTGGATTTGGTGCAATCAAAATGATAAGGTGATACATATGTATACACACACATATCTTTGATTCCATTATTGAAAGATTATATAACAAGCAATGGCCGATTAACTAATGGTCGGATTGAATTAACTATTTATTGACATGCATTAGTCATAAACTCATTGAGATGAAAGCTTCTAAAAGTATTTAAGATATTTCATAAATATAAAAAAAAAATTGATTAATTATGAATGTGGAAGTAACCAATCAAAAACATTAAGAGTTCAAAACTATAAGACAAGAGAGAGTTAGATTTTTAGCTTATCATACCAACCACCTTTAAATAACTGCAAATCAAATCTTGAGCATATGGAAATCTTATTTTAGGCAGCCAGCAGATATACTCCACTTTTGATTTGTTTTGTTTGACAGGAGAATTGTTGGTGTGGCACATGTTGAGGATCTCGAATCAATTGCCGATGCAGTAAAACGGGCTACCTGTGAACGGAAGGCACTTGATTTAGCTAAGATGCTTCTCAAGGACAGAACAAAATTCGAAGGCATCTCTGAAATTGTTTCTGTAATTCGGCAATTCTAGTATATATATAGGCTTGGTTCTGCTATGCTATTATATACGGAATTATCGATATCTGACCATATATTGTGATTTCCAATACTATACGGGTTAACAGTTAGTTTGTCATTGCTTATTGTCGGTCCCCAGCTTGTAGTATAAGCTTCATTCTCAATAATCAATCATATCTATCATTTAGGACTGTGTTACTTTGATGCGCAAGTTTAGGAAGCTTTGCTCCAGATAGGTGTAAGATATGATTGTGGCATGGATGGATGTATGCAACCAATTATTATTGTAAAAAGTGACCAGCACAATTAACATGACTAGTAGTTGAGTGGTGATGGAAGTGGATGATAATAGGAGGAAAAATACAAACCAAATATATTATTAATTATCTTCTTATTCTTGTTTTTCTTATACATATATATATAAAAATGCTGGAGAGAACCAACAATTAGTTAGTTGATAGCAGCATACTTGGTCTTGTAGTCAATCCAGAGCTGAGGAAGTGGCTTCCCCAGGAGATCAGTGAAGTAGGAGTCGCTATAACTGGTCTTCATCCTGGCGTTCAAGTCAGCAACGAAACCATCACGGATGGTGTTGCAGTAGTCCAAGAAGCGAGCGGTGACATCGTAGCCCTGGAACCAGTCATCACCGCGGCCAGGGGGGACCCAGTTGCCGGCGGGATAGCCAGCCTTGAGCCTCACGAAATCAGCAATGCCTTCGAGGAGGCCAGAAGGAGCCTGGCCGTTGGCATCCCACAGCAGAACATGTGCCATCTCGTGATGCAGTATCCCGGCTATCTCCTCCTTTATGTCTCCAGGGTACCTCTCTATGTACCCTGCACTCACGTGGATCTCCTCCTCGCTCGCGTACGCCACCCCGTCGATGTTCTCCACCACCATGCTCACTTTCTGCACCTCTTTCCCCTCCTGCGGGAACATTTTCTGTATGAAATCCGCGGCAGAGGCCAGTGTTTGCTTCGCGTAATCTGCGCCTACTTCCTGGTTGAACCGCTTGCTTCCGATGCTGGATTCCGCCCTGTTCGACACTGCCGAGTCCAGTGCCTTGCTGCCATACACTGCCGTTAGAGTCACTGCTACTAAGCATACGAGCTTATGGTATTGAGCCATATTGCTGCGTTTGATTTCCACATTTTTGCTACATCCTTTCCTTTTATAGGAGGAATTTGGAGTCGACCCAGCGAGTAGTAAGGAGGTGCTGGACGCATGACATTCATCAATTAAAGATTCTGTATTCTCTTTTCTCGATCGGAACTGAAAAACTCATCCCACTTTGATGTCAATTCATTCGCCTCATCTTAAGGAACGTCGCCTTTTCTTTCTTTTGTCTTACGTATCAAAACAAAACAAAAATGAAATCACTCACCTCATGATCAAAGGTTAAAGGCTTGTTAATATTGTTGCAAAGTAATTAGTCTCATTATTTTGGTATCACGTCTATCATAGATGCTTTGTGAGAGACCTAGTGCAACACACGTAGCTAGCCCTGTTGTTACTAAATGAATTTGTTACTCTATAAATAACTAATTAAGTACCTGTTCCGTCCATAAAAAATAAAAACTAATTAAGTAAGTGGTTGGGAAGCTTAAGCTGACTTGAAGAATATTGTGGACTTCGCATGCCAAGTCACCTGTTTGTTTGCACGATTAAAGTAGTCATACATGGCATCGGGATAACGACTCAAAGGTTGTGACATTCAAATGTTCTCCATGGACTAAAATGGCCTTATTTCATATTAAGAAATTAAAATAGAAAACGGTCTCATTGAACTTAATCAGCAGTTTAACTGATATTTATGTGTTCACGAAATGAGTGTGGCCTTATTTAACGCCTCAAAAATGTTGTGGGAAAAAAAGTGGTGATTCTGGCGAACATGTTACACAGCACAACTATTGAATGGCAACCCAAGATAATCCTTCACTTTCCCTGATGCTTTGCTTTGCTTTGATCTCTCCATGCATTTCGCACTTTCATTATTTGTTTCATTTATAATGGACTAGATAATGTCTATCGAAAAGATAAAATAAATGATGTGAGATTGATATTTAGTGAAAGAATAAGGCGGTGAGTGCAGCTACTTGTATGTGAACTAATTTTTATAAAGTTTGTCCACTCAAAATGTATAAAGATTGTGAACTTATTTATGTTTGAGTAAAATCACAGTGTTGTACGCAAGTGCGTAATGTTTGTGCATAAGGCCATATAATGTTTGTGCACTGAAATTTGATATCATATTCTGCAATATTACTTGACTATGCATTAAGTAATATGCATGTATGTAAAGTTTATGCATTAGAATGTATAAAAGTGTGTGCACATGTATGTGAACTAATTTTTATAAAGTTTGTCCATTAAATATGTATAAATTTTGTGAACCTATTTATGTTTGGGTAAAATCACAGTGTTGTACATAAGTGCGTAATGTTTGTGCATAAGGTCATATAATGTTCGTGCATTGAAATATGATATCATATTTTGCAATATTACTTAACTATGCATTAAGTAATATGCATGTGTGTAAAGTTTATGCATTAGAATGTATAAAAGTGTGTGCGCATGTAACACCCCTGCTAACTGCCCACTTCCATAATAGTAAGCAATGCTCACAGGGTTGTTATTCGTTGTGTCGGGTTACCTTTAGCCCGTACTTTTACCTTTGCAAATACCTTATACGCAACATATGGACCATTTTGAAAATTGTTTGTGTGCTTATCAAGTTATAAACTCGGGATGTTACAGCGCACATGTCTGTGAATTAATTTTTATAAAGTTTATCCACTAAAAATGTATAAAGATTGCGGACTTATTTATGTTTGAGTAAAATCACAGTGTTATACACAAGTACGTAATGTTTGTGCATAAGGTCAGTTTGTGCACATCGTTATATAATGTTTGTGCACTAAAATTTGATATCATATTTTTCAATATTACTTTGGCACTCCAATCAGATATTATATTCTGCAACATACACTCTTACCACCATTGTTAAAGATAGATCTCATCCATTTTAAAAGAAAATCAATATTTTATCATCTTAATTCCATTTTAATTAATTTTTACATGATAAGAGGATGAAGACGAGGAGGATGAGAAGGATGGCAATGATGAGAGGATGAGAGGATGATGATGATAAACATAACAGAACAAGGATGAGAGAATGAAGACGATGAGTGAAAACGATGACGAGAACGAGTTTGGGATTGAGGCGCGTTCAAGATTGATTATGTGAGAAAACTCGCCTGATAGTGCGTCATTTCCAAATAAGGAAAGTATACTATATTCTGTATTAATTGTCATTTAAACCGTATAAAACAGAAGTGTATATACGAGTGTATGGATTGGAGTGTACATAAAGCATTTATGAATTTTTTAATACTTAGATTAATTTGGTTCAAGTAACCACTAGGATCATATTAGAAGGAGCTCAGTTCTTAGTTCTATAAATACCGAATTTACAATTTTAAATGCACCAAGAAAAAGAATATTGAGATCTGTGAAAAAAATGATAATAAAAGAGAGAAAAAACTTGCATAGTTTTCTTTTATATCTAAAGTTCTTTAGAGTTACAATTGATTTAGTTGGTGAAGTATTTTGTAGTGCACGAGGAAAAATCTCTCTGAACACCACTTTTTTATATACAATTTCCTATCACATGCACATTTTTTCTTTTCTATTTCTCGCTCTCTCGAGCTCCTCATTTTCTTCTTCTTTTGCTATTCTCTCTTGTCCCCTCACACTTCTTTCATTTTTTTATTTATTATTTTTCTTATTCGCAAGAAATTATAGATTTCAGAGTATTTTTTTTACAATTTTTTAGTTTTTTTTATTTATTAAAAAGTTTGTGCATTATTATTAAAAAATTTGTGTACATGAGCACCAAAGTTTTCTTCTTTGTAGTTGTTCTCATTTTCATTTCCGTCATTTTTTTGTTCAAAAGTTTGTGCGTGTGAAAAAGTTCATGCATTTTTATTCAAAAGTTTGTGCACGTGAGTACTAAAATTTTCATATTATTCATTTTTATTTCATTTTAGCTTTATTATTGGTTTTTGCTTCTTAAAATGTTTGTATATGTTAATTCAAATGTTTGTGCATAGTAACAAGTGAGTCGACGTACTTAGAGTGTGAGTGAAAAATAATAGAGAGAGCCCTACAATTACTTTTTATTATTTAATGTGTGACATATCCAATCTGATTTAGTTCCGTATATAAAAAATGTTTGTACATCTATATAAAGAATTTACGCACGTGCACAACAATTTGTGCATTTAGTATTATTGTATATACCATATTTATATTATATGATAATTGTAAGATGACAACAAAATTAATGTACTGTAATAAATAATTTGCGTACTCATCTTTCTGCCCGACTATCTACTCAACTTACTGTTAAAAAAGAGATATTGGACAAGTAATCCACGTACTCACCACAATTTTTCACATATATCATGTTCAAATGGCAATCAGGCAAAGAGAGTTTGGAAATGAAAGGGAGGGAGAGAGTACCTCGTACGTGTTCACTGATAATATATAGATACAGATATACACACAGAAGAAAAAGAACTCTTTTCACACTAGGCATTTTTAAACTCAGAAACACAAAGGAAACATTGATTCAATATTAAAATCAATACTGTTTATACACGTAGAACCATTTTTTTCCCTCTTTTTTCTTACATCATTTTGAAGAGAAAAGTTATTTTCTTACAAGAGAAAAAGTATATAAAGCAAAAAAAATTACTTTGTAAAATAAAGCATTGATTAAGCAACAAAAAAAATTTACAAGAAGCACCCAAAAATGAAAATACATAAAGCATTGATTTGGATTTGCTACAGTGAACAAAAACAAACAATCCCGAGTGGTGAGACAGTGAATCACATGACGGTTCCAATTGTATATAAATAAATATATGTTGCCTTTTCCCCCTGCATCCATCTACATTATGCTCCTATGCTTAAGCATTAAACAGAGTCGTCAATGAGCAATAAGGCTATACATACATATAGACAGAAAAGATGTAAAAAATGATGGATAAGATGAGATGGATCAATGACCGCGTCCTCTGTGGCTAGGCCCAGAATAAGCCCTGTTTATTATTAAAGTGCTTGTCAAGTTATAATAAGGAGCAGCTGCTGCAGATTCATGATCTTTGAGAGGCCTCATGCCCTCAACAACACTCACGGAGGAGCTGTGGGACAGCAAGAGGAACACCAAGAATATCAAGACACAAATGGCATTAAGTGCCACCGCAACAGAACAAGAACCGCAACCCTTCAACATTTTCTAATTAGTTTCTGCTGCTCTATGTAAAGCTCGTAATGGGACTCCAAGATCGATCGACCGATGCACCTAAACAATGAATATTTTGGAATGGTGTGGTTCGGAGAGCGTGGTCAAGAATGTTGTAATATATATGTGTGTGTGTGTGTAATGTAATGTAATGTAATGTATACGCTCTGTTCTGTTCTGTTCTTTGACTTTGCATGCTTATTGTGGGCTGGTGGGTGGGGTGGCGGAGTTGGAAGGTTACTCTTCTAGTCTTGCAGTGTTTCTTTGAAATTTGAATGAGAAAAATGAAAATGCATTTTGAAGTCTTGAAACCAGACTAGGCCAAATAAATTGTATGAAAAGGAAAAGAGATGAGTGGCACAAGGAGAAAATTGTGTTTAAAACGTGAAGAGCACGGCTTATTGACTATTGAAGCAAGGATTTGTGCCTTGTACGAGAGAGAAAATAAAAATATTAGGAGTAAGTCAATTAGTCGGACTGTGTGTGTATATATATTTACTTGTGCATATAAGTTGGTGAATGGATGTGGCCATTGAATTTGATAGTCTTCGGAACACATGTTAAGGCTAATATATTACTAATGCGAAAGAGAAAGTGCTCAACCTCCTTTTCGCTTTCCATTAGAGAGGACTTTCGCTTCGGTCAATGTCTCGTGCCCGGTTAGCTTACGCCACACACACGTATGCAATCCTAGCGTTACAAGATACGATGCAGAAATTGTTTACCAATTACCATTTCCATCTGACTTGCGAGACTTACAGCCTGTGTACCTTTTCACATTTCTCGACCAAATCACAGAAATGGCTACCAACCAGGCAACTGCACCTCCGACCAAAGTAAACTATATTCTAGCCTTGCCATTTTCATATAATAATCAACATAAAATATAATATAGTTAGCATGCATGCGCATTTACATATTCGAACTTATACTAGTCTCACTCAGGCCCCGCCAAGGCATTAGGTATCAACACAATCCGAAATAAATTTGACCAGTGTTCCAAACTGCCATTATTAACTCTTCCGTCCACCCTTAGCGTACGTGAAATTTTGACGAGCTTTATAAATGAGTAATTCTCTAAATTATAGGCGCCTTACGCTTAACGTGAATTAGGTGTTTTTTATTTTATTTTTTGTTAATGAAGAAAAAATATAATCACATCTACTATCTTTTTCAGAAATAAATACATCAATTTTGCTGCATTGTTGAGTTGGACTAAAATTAATTTCCATAGTACCAACCATCCTATATACATTTCGTATATCAAAGATATTTGTCTAGCCCAGCACTTACATTTTATGTAAACCCCAAAAAAGGGGTAAAAAAAGGAAAATGACACAAGAAAGTTAGTCACCATGACGGTCTAAACTTATTCATATCTCTATCGCTTCTAAACTTATTCATATCTCTATCGCTGTACATATCAAAGTCAGTTCTAAGCCAAACACGGCAGTCTGTTTGGGTGTCCTTATTCACAAGTCAACCATCTTTCAAAGGGATCGCATTTAAACAAATTCTTTCAAGCAAAAGCTAATAAGTGAATATGTATTCATCACCATTAATTTAAATTTGCTAGTGACCAAGCAAATTAACCAAATTCAATCAGCTGCTCGAGAGAATAAAATTGTTAGGTCAAGTTTATTCCCTTCACGGTGTTTCCAACCTGATGAAATAATGGGTACGGTAGTGACTGCAGCAAATTACACAAGAAAGCTACTCTTCCAAGTAGTATGAGACCTGGTGTTGATGCCTAATGGGAGCCCTCAAATGACGTAAAATTTGACTGAAAAATGCATGGTCCATTGGTCCCAATACGACTCACTTGCAAAAAACTAATCTTCTGCTTTTTGAAAGACTCGGATTCCTTCAAAATGAAAATCATCTCAGGTGCTTACCATTTCACTGTGAAAACCTGTCCATGTCCAACAATAAGCCAATCATGTTGGAAACTAATGATGATTAAATAAATAAATTGATTTTTCAGTATTAAACCCATGCAGGATGCAGCACAAGGACAGAATAGGATTACAATACATGGGTTTCATAACACTCCCAGGGACGATGATCCCAATTGCATCTAGTCGACCAAGATTCACATCACCTTGAACTGAACCATCAAGAGTCAAGGCCAAATCATACTGTCTCATGTTCAGTAATGAAGGTTATAATTCCCAAGACAAGGGCGAGAGGGGACTAAATGTACAATTTTAACCACACATGAAGCAGTTCAGTGCATCTTTAGCAACTATTATTCTGTTAAATATCCAGCTAAATGAACGAACTCTCCCTTCTGCCTAAGAATATATGCACAAACTAAAGACAAAGAGGTTTATAGGTACCTACCAAATCAAAGTACTCAGATCATGCTGACAAATGACCTCATTTTACCAACGAAAAGATTCAAGACAAAAGTTAACACTGCAAATGGAAATACCTGTTAATTATAGAATACACATTATGAAGTGGACGACTGTTCGGGATGAGTGAAAAACCAGCAAGAGACCCGGATGCATACCAACCCAATGTGGTAACTGTAAGCAGGCTTTTTATATATATACATTGTAACTGTTGAGAGTCAAATTATGATCAATAAAGAAGATATAAAACTTCGTAGAAGACATGAACAGGATTAAATAAGCTAGAAAGGAGTTATAAAGTTCATATTGCACAGCCACTCAGACATACAAGAAACTACTACATACTAATGTTAATGAAAAGGTTAATATAAGAGGTTTAACATCATAATAAAGGTCATCTAGAACCAAAGAATGATAAAGAAGGATTCACACGTTTTGAGCAGAACAAAATTATACAATTAAATTGGATTCAATGTGACAATTACAAAAATTTGTAGATAAGATGAATGTTTAATTAACTGATTAGAACTTAAATACAGCATCAACTAAAAATAAGCACACAGCACCGCAAAAATACAAACTTACTCTGCAAAACGTCAGTGGTGGACAGCAGCTGTTGATTTGTGATCTGACCTCATAAGCCCATAAAGCTAAACCAGTGCAAGTCCCAGAGTAAGAGGTGAGAAATAGACTATCAATGTGCTACTATGATGGTATAAACAAACTCCCTCCATAATTGTCATCAACAGCCGCCTACAAAATTTGAGTCTGACATATGAACATGAATAAAGGAAAAACAAATCCAGATACTAGCTTCACATGGAAAAGGCATGGACGAATCCCATTAAAATAGACATAATCCTTAAAGCAGTTTCAAGAGATACATAGTCAAAGTAGAGTTGGCGTAAAATCCATGGTACAAAGACAATAATAATAAAAAAGACCACTAATCTAAGGCAAATGTCTCAATAATCTAACTCCAGTACTTGTCTTGTCTTTTACCTAATAGCGAGAAAACTACACAAGCACTATAGGACACCAAAATATTCAAGGTTGAAGGAAAATCAAGTAAGGAACATACCAGGAACCAATTGTTAACAAAAATTATTAGATATAGACTAAATAAATTTGAAGATACACTTTAAATTATGCTCAAAGGGAATTTTTTATATTTACAAAGATTTTAACTGAAACTACCAAATGCCAGTTTCCTATAAACATACATTTTGATATGCACAAACTGGATCGTCACTAAACTTCTATCAGACGGCCCACCATTACTCCCAGCACCAACCCCTTTTTTGCCCCATTTTCATAAATGTTGTTAGGCTGATAAAATGTTGGTGAAAGAGAAATTTGGCTGAAGGTATACCTGAAGGTATGGAAATACATTATTATACACTTGTAAGAAAAACTGTGACTTCGCAGCAAACCTGAAACCAGATTCTGAGTTACTCCAAATGTTGTGAACAAAATAATAATCCAAAAAATATAGGAAGTAGAATACATATGGCCACACAACCACTGCTTTTAAATTATGCTTTTCAACGAATACTTGATCATTTTATACACAAAACATCAAGCTCACATGAGCTTCATTGGATATGAGCCAAAGATGGTGGCACGGACCCAGAAGACAATATATCAACAATAAACTGACCTCACTCTCAAGTCTATAGCACAATCCTCATTATCACTAAAGGATGAGACTAATCGAAAAACTAACAGAATGGATGCTTATTAAATTTGTGTTGGGGGATACTGAGAAAAGAACATAATTAAGTATGAAAAACAAGGATCCTTTCCATAAAGTACAGTTACCAACTTGCAACACTAACATACCTTTTCAGAAGCCGAAAACAAACATAAATCTCCTCAATATCTCTTTCTATCTTCACTTCGATATACTGCCTCAGTAGCTCACACACGGTGATAACAGTTTCATCATAAATCTGATGCACATGATCTAACTGGTGAAATTCAGATATAATTTGGTGCAAAACTGAAGATAACTTGTTAGTGAAACCACATCTGTGATATATTTCGGCAAGTTTCTGCAATATCAAGCAGCTGCTGGCTTTAAACTTGTCAACCCAAAGCGGAGGATTTCCAGCCCAAAGACTGTCATTCAAAACATGACCAATTGATCCAGGATAATAATTCTCTGACGTAGTGATGCCTAACAACTCCTGATGGTTTCTACTAGGGACCAAGGCTGGATTAGAACAAAATTCTTGCACCCTGTGAGCTGGAAGCTGCTCAACAATGACAGCTTTCAAATCCTCTGGCAATTGTTGTAACACTGAAGCATCAACTTGACTTAAAGATGAAGGCAATAAATCATCTTTTTCAAGACTTGAATTGTGAGTAACCTTCGAATAGGGTCCAGCCCCTGAACCTAGTACAGCTTTAACTCTATTTGCTTCCTGCTGCATTGCCTGGCAGTAGATCATAATATATTTAACTAAATAAAATACTCCTACAAATATCACACAATCAATGCAAACAGTAGCAAACAAGATTAAGATTGCTTCCATTTCTAATGACTGTAACTGGTATTAATTGCAATAAGCCACCAAATAAACTGACACTGGTCATACTACAAACAAGGAGGATGGATTAAATTCAACTTTATAATTTAATTGACTCCACATGTAAGTCTTCCTTTATCAGAAAGGAATGCATATGGAACTGCTACATTAAGTTACAGATTGAAGAAAAACCAACTGTTTTTCGACTTCAAATGGAACCATCTTAGTTTAAAAAATCTAGAGCAAGAAATATATGGACCAAACAAATACAATCTCTGCAAAATTGACATGTCAGATCAGGTTCTCAAAAAAAAGGGGGGGATCTAATTAAACCAAAATTAAATAAAAGATAATTGGCTAATGAATGTGTCCGTAAAATTAATAGGTAAACAAATATAAAAAAAAAAGGAGGATCTAACCAAACCAAAATTACAAGACCAAAAATTTACTTATGCCTCAAGAATGATTGAAGATAGGCAGAAGCATGTGTAATGAAGTTTTTTTTTTTCAAACAAACAAGACTTATCCAATCTTGTACATCACAGGTTGAAACAGGAAAAAGATTACCTTATTTTCTGATAATAGTTTGTTTTGAGGAATTGGCTCAGAATATGAGAGATCCTTTTCCTTGTACATAGCTTCTAATAAACACAATTTGAATGCATGTGTGGTAAGTTTAGTGTTAGTCTAAATCACAAAGTAGAAACATTAATGAAACAGAAAAGTATACCTTCTTGCTCCAAAAACGAGTTTCCTGAAGTGCTAACACTCTCACATGTGCCTTTCCCTTTAGCAATAAAATCAACTAACTTCCCTCCGTAAATTTCATTTAATTCTGAAAATACTTCAGATGGAAGATTCCTTATAACTTCCACATCAAGGTGACATAAAGGAGGTGGTGTTGAAATTGGGTCACGACTAGCTTGGTTTTTTAGTATTTTATCGTCCATTTGACCTGAAGACCCCTGTGAATGACTACATCCATGACTGGAAGCACCATCCATACTCTGCTTGTCATGACCTGAAGAAAGAAAAGCAACCAGAAGCTATTTTCACAAATCTCATCATCACTAAAATCTCAGAACGAGAAACAAAACAGAAGAAAATCATATATAAGCTGAATCGAAAATCATCTAAATAATAACAAATCCGTTTGATAACAATTCCCATTACCCATAGAATATTTCTGTTGTTTGACACTTGCAGATCCTGAAGTGAGCCATGACTTCAAATTAAACTTTTCTGTATCTACATGAAATAAATAATAAATAATGCAATACAAGTAGAATGGGTAAAAAGAAAAAAAAGGAGGGGGGGTTGGGGGGGGGGAGAAGCAAATTTCAAAGCCAAGGAAAAGGAGCAAAATTTATCTGTACAAGGGAAATGGAAAGAGGAGAAGGTCTTGCAGATCTCATCAAAAAATCATAATTTTCATTTTGTTCAGTAATAGCCATACTTGACCAATCTCGTTACATACACAACCAAATAATATATTATTACAGCAAAGGTAAGTTAAACTTCACTCAGAATAATACAGGTACCTTGCTTCGAAGTATCTACATTTTCAAGTCTGGAAACTTGCAAGCCAATACCTCGAATATCCTTGACATCTATGTGAAATCAACAAAAGGAGAAAATCACAAAGTTTAGATATCTGATTAAATCATTAAACAGATTTGCTCTCCTGCTAAGAGTTTTCATCTGAAATACTATTTAACATTGTGAATTAACTATCTCTCCCAAAAGCTTAAGTTGTTGGGTCGATTGAATGATTTTTATCTTAACATGCCCCCTCACGCAAGGGCCCTGTAACAACTGGTATCTTATGAAATTGATAACTGAATTGCTGCTGTGTTTTATTAATAAGACCAGTAATTCCAGAGGGGAATTTCCTGGTGAGAGAATACAAAGAGTGCTGAAAAGATAATTCTGGGATTAAAGGTTCCCTTTGACCTCCTAATCCTTGTTCCTAATTTCTGGATAATTATCCCTGGCCCCCTGCGGTTCCTCTTATAGCTCATGAGGAATCGGGTAATTTATTTCTTTCCTAATTTAGTTCCTAAATTATTGCTTCTCTGATTTGAATAGCAAATCAGCCCCCAAATCTGTTACAGATTTTATTCCTTTCTTATTCTACTAAATCTTCTAGAATAAACGAACGGGAAAGGAAGGATTTCCTTTCCTGTTTTATCTTGATCTGCATTAGGGGGGTGCGTAACAGGCCCTTTGTGCTTGAAGCATGGATAACACACAAGCCAACCTATGTGGTGCTGAAATTGTTATTTTATTTAAAAAATAGTGATGGCAATGATTGAATCTAGACTACTTGGCCAATAAAAGCAAATGCAGTAAAGCATTCAAGCTTTTTAAGATAAGCAGCACATTAAGACTGTTTAGTTATAGATTTCACTAAAATGATGAAAAACAGTTACACACAGATATTTAGTAGGCCAGAGACAAGTTACCAATGTAAAAGCATCCAAAAAGTTGCTTTACTATTCTTTGGAGTATTTCCACATTATCAGTTGCAAGAGGAATCTATCAAGAGAATATCAAACACAAAATCAAACTTCAAAATAATTAAAACCACTTAGAGAAGACAATATAACAGTTTAATATACGCATAAAACATGACTCAACATTTACCGTTACTGAGTGACTCAAATTTTCACAGTCCCCACAGCCCATATACTTTGCAGGTTCATCAGCATCTTTTCTTCTCTTTTTTATCTAAACCAAACATCCAAAGATATTTACAAATTTCAATTCGGTCTTGACTAAGATATAAGAAACATTATAATTCATGACCCTTAGATAGGTTTTTCTTTCCCTTTTTTTTTGATAAAAGAAGACGTGAAATCAAACAAGACATGAAAAGCAGTTCACCAGTTGAAACGGAAAGCTGATACCTGAATAACTTAAAAATTAAATCTCTCAAGCTAAATGTAAATCATTACCTTGAGAGTGAAAGTGCGACCCTGGACTCCACAACATTGCAACCGCATCGAGACTTCCTTGCAGAGGCTTATTAAGAAGCATTCACACTGAAATAACTTGTATCAATATTACGAATGATTCATTTTTCTAAGGTTGTAAGGTAAAAGAAACATAAAAGTAGGATATATAGTGTATAAGAATACTAACATCTTTCATATCTTTGAACCTCACACCCCAATTTACATCAGCACCAATAGACTTACTTTCCTGCAGAAGGGCAGATAATAAAATCTTAAAGAAACTTAGAAATGATATTAAACACAGGCTTATTACAAAGGACAGATAAGTTTCCACAGGAAGAAGAAAAAAAGGACAAGACACCAAACACTAGTCGTAAAGTTAAACGTGGTACAGGTCACTAGCGAATGCCAATGGAAGCATGATTTTACATCATGTTGTGGAGCATAGCATGACCAATTTCCAAATTTACAATGACTGATGATGATATGATTTGTCATATTAATCTGGCAATTATGTTCTCCGATCCAAGATCAAATGTAGACAACAAGTCAAGGCTGTAACATTTATGAAAAAGGATACCTTTATACAACAAATTTGCACATGGCATGATGTAAAATGGAAGAAAATAGAAGATGAGAAGATATAAATATAAAGTGTCTCAAATCAAAATGATGAGCAATCAAGTCTGCACTTTAAAGCAAAATATTATGTCAAAATGATGGCCTTCTCCCTACCTGAATGACCCCAACCAACCGGTTATCAATTCCTCTGCTATAATTCCACAGCATTTCCCCTGTTTTCGTTCCATACTCCTTTTGCAGTGAAGCCTGCAGAAACAAAGAAAGCAGGGACATGACTTTGAATTTACAAATGCTTTTGAACTATATGCCCGAAAGGAAAGTGAAACTTAACTACAGAGTATGCAAATAAACTAACCAGGTAGAAATAAGAAACAAGTTGGTGCAATGATTATATCCTTGAATAAAACAGGGTTGTAGTTCTTGAAGGTTTTTCGCTAAACTTCTGGCTTCTTTATTTGTTTTGCTTGAAAGAATTTCTCATTCTCAATGATTATTGTCTTCTATGTAATCTCCAAAATTTCAATAAATAAAAAATATTTTCTAAAATGTCAATATTCTCTTTTAACAAGGATCTAAATCCATGTGTCATATCATTTGACGCTAGCCAAAACTCAAGGCAAAAGAAAAATGTCTATGACCAAAGGAATCCACTGATAACAGGCTGAAAGCATTATAAATTGACCATCAGAAGGAACAGTGACTGAACTTTCAGAATATCAGGAAAAATCAGAGGAAACTGTAAGTCTAGTGAATGAATAGTTATTTGTAAAACCTTGGAAATCATCCGCAACTGTCCACAAGTAAGAACATTCTGCTTCTTCAATTTCTCCTGTAAAACATACCCTATTCCTGGTAGTGCATTAATTGGGAATTGACTTAAATGATCTTCAACCTGGAAAAGTAAAAGAAATTAAGAGAGAAAGAAAATATCGATACATTCAACACCTCAACTATAATATCAAAATATATAAGCTGTATGTAGTAGCTTCTCGTCCAAGTAAACTACAACAGCTAGAAATCACAAGTAGCAAGATAGGTCAATGTCACAAATTTTTCATCAATACCTGGAGAAATAAGGGAAGAAGTTGATCTTTATGATGTTAGCAAAGCCATACAGTATATATTGAAAGCATCCCACATAAATCATCATGAAGTCTCCCTAGCAAACTGTAAACACTCAATTTCACTACAACAGCAATCCTAGAACTAGCACCCAAACATCTAAAGGAGCTTAATAGAAAGATAATGTCCACATCTAGCGATTAGCATCAATAATAAGTTATTTCTCATTGAAGCTTTATAATATACTGAATAGCACACGATAACAAAAGTTAGAATTACAAGAGGCAAGAGCACAGAGTGGCGTCTATACTATAATAAGCAAATATGCTAGGCTTAGGAGATTTTATTTACCATAAAATAAAAATTCATGTCAGAGACCCTTTGATGGACATGAGATACAGGAGATTTGCTTACAACGTAGAAAATATTAGTAACATGCATTACATAATACCTCCATCACACCACAAATACATATTAAAAGCTTTTCAAAAAAAAAAATTTGAATAACATAATACTCCAAATTCCAAAACATACCTTTTCTGGAGTTATGCGATATTGACCATTAGGTTTTGCAGTCCGAGTAGCAATACGAGCCATAAGCATATTTCCAGCAATACCAGCACTGGCCGTACATCCAGTGGTCTTACAGATCTCTTCTCTAATTGACGAAGCCAAAAGTTCAGGATCATCAACCTCTGAATCTGTGAAGTCCAAAAATGCTTCATCACAGCTTATGGCCTGCATCAAGTAGCAGTTAAAGCATTAAGGACAAGGCAGCTGAAAATTTTATGCATTTTAAGAATGTCCAACCATAAGACCACCTGCACTTTGTTGCACCGTTGATGCAGTATACTGTAAAGTTGATCAGCTACCTGTAAATTGTTCAAGTAAAAGATGTGTTTGTAAAAATCAATTAAAAGGGGGGGGGGGGGGGNGCATAAAATATAATATTCTTCTTTGTAAGTCATTCAACTGTGGACACCCTAACTACTTCTTACTTCCTCATAAGCTTCAAAGTTGTATGGAAAGATAACAAGATGAGAACAAAGTGCCTTGGCATCTCGAACAAACATTCCAGCCCTTATACCTAACAATGATAAAAAGCATAAATTATATACCAAAGAGACAAACAAGCAATATGGCTGATCGAATAATATTGTTCTATATAACTTGGCATATAACCAACCATAACTACGAGCTGGGTAGTTCGCAGAGGAAATCTCAGCAGTTCCCTTTGAATTATTTGAGTGACATACAGCTACAGGCTTGTCCAACAACTCAGGGTGGTTTCGGATAACCACTGAGACAAAAAAGCAGTCCTGGGGAAGCAAGCAATACACATATGCATAGGTAAACCAATCATTCTTAAAAGTCTAAGCCCATAACATAAGCATTAAGAAAACTACAAATAGGGAGTAAAACAATTCTCATTTTGGAAGTCAAATCTTGCATATAACTGACAGGATAAAGTTGACATATTTATCAAAATCCAAAAACAAAGGAAAATTAGCTGACAGCAATAATTCATAACGAACATCCTTGTATGTAAAGCTTACCATGTCAACATGGATAATTACTGACTTCCCAGAAATATTAGAGGCATTAACATTAGAAATTTTATTATTAAACCCAGCGGATGAGACGGGAAACCGCTTTCGATATCGATTTCTCCAAGTTCCTATAAAATGTAGCCGTGAGCTCTGCATATACCAAACTTCATCAGGATCTAATAGCAGAAAGGCACCATAGGCGTAGATTTAAAGATTGATAACAATCATGGCAAATTGTGAGAGACAAGAAAATCAAGTGGCAGTAAAGTGAGGAGCAAGATAATATCATATCAGTATATCACAGATAGGTTTGCATCCTTATATATGAAGCAAGGAGGCCATTATCCCTCCAACACACACACACACACCCCATCCCCTCCCAACCAAAAACAAAATCAGTTTATTTTCTTATTTATATATTTCCTTTTTACTGAAATGGAAAACAAAATGCATCAGGTGGGTTTTAAACAATTAATCACTCCATCCACCTCATCCATTTAAGTTGAAAGCACTATCTTCTGGTGCAATGAGTAATTATTGTTGAATGTTCAATTTACAGCAAAGTTTGCATAATAACATGTATTCAGATGGCTAGAACAACAAGCATATAAAACAAAAAGGGCCAAGAAAAGTCGCCAACAAAAAAGTCATCATTTTGCCAAGCAAAAAAGAAAATCCAAACTTCTTCCAACTTCACTACCTTGAAATAGTTTTCCACAAAATTGGGGTTAGTAAGAGTTGAATGACACTGTTGAGGTCTATTGGCTTCAGAACGGGGAATTTGTTGTGCATTCTGATTATCTGGACAGGGAGTACTAACTGACGTAGAATGGTCTTGATGATTAGGTTCAACTTCACCTTTGACATCTCTCTCACCATTAGTTTCAGAACTGCTTGCTTCTGCAAGCTCTTCTTCATCACATATAGCTCTATCACTAGTTGGCTCTTCTATCATAGTTGCATTAGTACTCTCAGGTACAATACCATTCGATTCAGTACTGGCTTGCCTGCTTAGTTCGACCATCTCCCCAACTTCAGATGAGCATCTATCCTTTGGTCGGCCAACCCTCAGAGATGAATCTTCTACATCTGGTTCTACTTGAGAAATGGCATTAGTAAATGTGTCCTCTGAGGTTTTGCTACTTTTCAATGTGAAGAAGGCCGACAATTTTGGTTGGTTACCAGCAAGCTGTTCAAGTTGATAAGGAACCCCTATCAAAGAAAATTTTGCATCACTTATGACATGACAACATAGAAATATAAATGAAATGTTATGATCCCCTCCCCCAACCCAAAAAAAACATTCAAATAGTCCTACTTTATTTCCATCCCCTTACGAAGGTTTTGTCATTTTCACTCCATTTTTCCCTCGTCTAAAATTAGAGGGTGCATATCAATAGACAATTTTACAAACAAGACAAAGATCAATACAAAGGCATGAAAAATGCAAGAACTTACAGCTCAAGAGTTTGTTAGCAGCAACTGAATCTAAAATCCAAGTGGGTTTTACTACAGGAAGCCCCGCGCTGAAGGCTCTGCATTGGACCATCGAACAATTAAAATCAAAAGAGTAGGATGCAAACCTCAAAATTGAAAGGACGTGAATCAAACCTGAGGTTCTTAACTTTACTGTCCGGAAGATTACTGCAAATGATATGTGTTACACGGTGTCTTGAGAAATAGTTCTCAAATCTTCCACCATACTTTAACATGTAGCCCCGCAGTTCCTATAACATGTTTGTCATTAACACCATATCGGCATCACTTTGTGTTACCAAAAGCTTTGACTAAGCCAAAAAAAAACTTCAGCTGATTCAAACCCACAATTTTCTTCCACACTTACGGTAGAAACAAGGAATGATAATCTCAATCAAATTGTTATTAAAATTTAATAGACAACGCCCGCCTCCTTTCCCCCATATTGAAACATCAGCAATCATGGAGACAAACAGAATTATAAAAACAGAAGGAAATAGGATAAACCTGACTGGAAGGGACCGTAAAACCATCAACAAAAATTGAGACTCCACTGAAAATAGGCTTCCAAGAAGTAGAGGCAGAGGCGCTAAAGGAAGACGCGGAAGCTTCGGTGTCAAACTGGACGTGAAGTTTCCGATTCTTCTCAGTCATATAACTACATTTACAAAAACAATAAAACATTTTAAAATTAAAAAAAAATACAAACAAACAAACAAAAAAAGCTAAGGCGTGACATGTTTACAAATTGGTGAGCGGTGCCAACATGGGGAAGGACAACCTTAGTAGGCATCGTCAACAGTTGTCGTTGATCAGTAATAACTTAAATTAACGGAAGTAGCACAGGTATCAAGTCCATAATTACCTGCCGAAATCGGAGAAGGGGGATTTACGAGAGGAGGAGAGAGAATTAGAGCCCCAAGCGACGCCTAGGGTTTTCTTGTAGGTGGTTGAAGAAGTCTTCTTCTTCTTGTTGTTGTTGCTGTTAGTTTTAGCGTGATGATTAGAAGAAGAAGAAGAATTAGAGAAAGTTCGTTTAGAATTGGGGGCGAAGGTGGAGCTTCTTGCTCCACCGGAGCCTGACCGAGATGAATCCAAACTCATTGTGGAGAAGAAATCAGCGGAAGATCGTTAAAACAACCACTTTCAAACGAAGCGCGGGCTAAACAGAATGAAAGCACTAGTACTCTCCTCGTCACTGAGTGAATTTACAGAGATAATAGAGAAAAAATAAATAAAAATAAAAGATGAAAAAACAACCGACTCCATGAAAAGGAAAGAAAAATGAATGTTTTACTCTTTTACCACTGTTACCGGGACAAATTACCAAAATACTCCTGTTTCAAAACATATTACGTAACTACCACAGTTTGGGCTAACGTGGACTCCACGACACGCGTGGCCATCCACGTCAAATTCGCCAACATGGTTGGCAAATTCAGGTTGAATTCGCCAACACCGTTGGCGATTTTCGCACAAACCCTAAACGCCCATTTGAACCAAATTTGCCTACACGGTTGGCGATTTTAGCACAAATTCGCCAACCGTGTTGGTGAATCTAACCCCCATTCCACAACACTCCTCTCATTTTCCTAAATTGCAATTATCTCTCTAAAAATTTTATCTTAGTGTACAGAATACTGAGACCGCTGAGTCCACTTCGCATGAGTCTACGGCAGCACCTACTGCTGATGTTGTCAACCCACCAGTGGAGCCACCACCATCATCATACCCTTACCCACCACCATCATACCCATACACACCACTACCATCATACCCGTACCCACCACCACCATACCATTACCCTTACCCATCACCTCCACCATCACATTCTTACCCCTCACATCCTTACCCAGCCGCCCCCACATTATCCCTCACAGGCTGGCCCATCTGATTCAGCTCCTAGACCGCCACACACTAATCCCCCATCACAGCATTAGTAGACTTATGATTTTTGTTTGCTTTGTTTAAAAACATATGTAACGGTATTTTGAATTATGTATTTTAATTTTATGCTAGACTAGCAATTTTTAATACATATGAATTTATTATCATTATCAATGTTATAATTCTCCACCATAACGAGTCTTAGGGTTTAGGTTTTTGGTCCAAACCGGTTGATATTAGAGTACTTAGGGTTTAGGTTTGCGGCCATACCGGTCAATTACGGGGATTAGGGATTAGGTTTATGGGTCGTACCACGTTGGTCCGATTCGCCACGCCTAAAACCCTTAACCCCAACCCAAAAACCCTAACCCCTAACTCCCACCCTAAATTAAACCGTAAACATTAAAACCCAAACCATATCGTAAAACCCTAAACCATAAAATCCAAACCAAGGCCAGCGTTAGGAGCAAAACTGTTGTGCATCATGCCATGTAAGAATTGTATTAATAGACATAGGCAAACGTAATTTTTCATAAGTTTTTATTTCACACAATTAAAGTTACCCATGGTAAATTGAGTGAAAGAGAAAACTTGTAACTCAAAAGGCCAACATTGGCCTCAGTTAAGGATCCAAGAACAATAAACACTATCATATAATAAAAGACATGAATTAAAATGTCATTACATAAGTTATCCAACTTGCTAATAGGAAACCCTAAAGAAAACTAATAAACCCCACAATATCGCCTATCTATCACGAGCAAACCGAAGTTGAGGGCGGCCAGGACAGGTGGTCAGCAAGGATGCAAGAGCAGGAGCTCTGGAATTCTAAAAAGATAAAATTTTTAGAGAGATAATTGCAATTTAGGAAAATGAGAGGAGTGTTGTGGAATGGGGGTTGGATTTAGTAAATTTAAAGGCTACGAGGGTTGAATTCGCCAACACGGTAGGCGAATGTGGTTCAAATGGGCGTTTAAGATTTGTGCGAAAATCGCCAACCGTGTTGGTGAATCTAACGTGGATGGCCACGCGTGCCGCAGAGTCCACGTCAGCCCAAACGGTAGTAGTTGCGTAATATGTTTTAAAACGAGAGTATTTTAGTAATTTGTCCCTGTAACAGTGGCAAAAGAGTAAAAAACTCAAGAAAAATAAATAAACATAATAAGAGAACCATGCCCAACAGGCACTAGAGAGGTGTTAGATAGGATGGTACCCAATTTTAAACTTTTTTGAGCATTTAATGTTATTAAAAATACTCAACTTTTATTTTTTTTCTAATATGAAATGTCTATTTTTTTTTCTTAACAAGTATTTTTATTCTTCTTACTCCACTCATTTTTTTTTTAATAAAAGCACACAATTTAAAAAATTATTTAATTGACATTAAGTAGAAAAAATATAGAGTGCACAAAATTAACCTTGAGTAAAAATTGTTATAATTATTAAGTATTATAAGAAGTATGAGAGATAAAAAGAGTATAAGCATAAAAAAGACATTTAATGTTTCCTTAATATAATCAAATAACAATTAATCTTAAACAAACTTTTATTTGATAAACAACAATAAAAAATTGACAAAATGAGTACTTGTTAACAAAATCATTATTTTTATGCAAGCCCAATGTCACTCTACCATTGTTTGGTTGTTCATCATATTTAATGAAAAAATTAAGAGTATAGTAATGCGAAATTTCGTGTGTATTTCTCTGTCATTATTTTAGTTAATTAAGAGGAGTATGTTTGAAGATTTTAAGTTTCTTTCTCATGGATCACATTCTCAAAATTTTAATACTTATGAATGTCATTTATGAGTATTTTAAAAAAAAAATTGTCCGTTTCACGATGAAAATAATTTTTTATACTTCAAATAATAAATGATAAACTTATTTGATTGATGATACAAATTCTTGAGAATATACGGGATAATTCTCAAAATACACTTAATATATTTAATGGGTTCTTATTATTTGTATGACAACTCCATTCTCTTGTCATGAAAATAAAATATTTTCAACCATTGAGGTGAAAATAAAAATCTACTAAAACTTGGGTAATAACAATTTTAAAAATGATTTATTCCCAATAAGAAATTTATATACAACAAATATGAAAATAAAATACTCCGTAAGGTAAAAAAAAATCTTTAAAAAGTGAACAATCAATAGTTGAGATAAGCATGATCATGTCCAATTTTTACATGAGATAATTCATTCCCTCCTCAATAATCTTGAGCTTTTTCCCCTTGGATCTAACTAATGTCTTGCATGCTTTATTAGGTTCTCAATTAGTTCAAGATCACTCGTGTTTAAAATGTTCACATCTCCACTTTCTATTAGTATGACTAAGATATCGTATTGACATAAGAGAATCATGTTAATAAATGATAAAAATATAAAGACATTCCTATTTATTTTGTCAGAATTAAAAGTTCAAGAGAAACTATGTTAATAGTAGAGTATTTTTTTTATATCAACTAAATTATTTAATCCTTAAAATGTGTAATTAGTAAATAACTTTATAACTCCGCGCATCACACGGATTTAGATACTTGTGAACTATAATAACTATTAAAGTCTCAAGAGGTGGTTAGGACAACAGAGTGCAACACTCAACTAGCACATGCCTGATCTCAAGATGATGGAGCAGGGAAGAATTAACCTGATGGAGCATGACGAGCACTCTTTCTCCTTTATTTCCGGATCGCAATTCAGTCCTTATCATACCAGGATAGGTCACGCACTTAATGAGGCTTCATCTTCTTAGCACTGACTTTGTTATTCATTGATAAAATCGCTACATTGGCAATTTCATCTAGAACTGCCGCCGCTATCGGTTTGTTCCCTTGCAAGGCCGTATTAATGGTGCGTCATTGTAGAGTATAAGCGTGCATAATATATCAGTTATATTTGACATAACTATTAACCATATATTTGGACATCTGATCAAATCACAATGGTTGAAAAAAAATTCTAACATTTGTGTCTTTTAACTTTTTCATTCAGCTGAATGTAACAGACCTAAGTAAATAAAGGTCCAAATTAGGAATTGACCCAATTAGTGGAGCCAAATTTAGTATAAATAGGAAGAGAATGGTATTACATTAGGAATGAAAATTTGTATTGGTTGATCCTACCCTCTTTTTTTAGGATTATTCTCTCTTCTCTCATAGATCACCTCCTCCCTTAAGAGGTTTTCTATCCTATCCTATCCCTTTTATTATAATTCCTATGCAGAAAAATACAAAAAATTACACAAAAATAGATCATTACTTTCATAATTCAGCTTCTACCATTTCACTTCGTTACAAATAGTGCTTTCATTGAACACTATGCCAGCGGTTATTGCTTCCCATGGTGGTTCGGAGAGCTCAAGCCATATTCCGCTGTGTGCCAATCTGTCGGTGTTCGATGGTGAGCACGGCTATTGGTGGATCCTCTGTGCATCGACGTTTTGGAACACCAAAGACACGTCGGAGTTACAACGGTTGCTGAAGGTAGAAGAAGGATTGTCTGGCCGCGATCTGACTTAGTTTCAGCTATTGGAGGACTTTCATGGCAAGATTCCTGTACCGTTACCAGCAAGATTTCAAATCAGTTTTGCCAGAAATTGCTCAAACTGAAGTTGCAGAGTGGGAAATTGATTGGGAAGAAATGATAGAAAAATTCAGATCACAATTACAAGACCAATCAGCGCTACCGAAATCAGAAGTAAAAAATTCAGCACAAGCAGAGACAACAAATCAACAAAATCCAGCAGCAGAAATCAATGCAGCAACAACAACAACTCAGGAATCCAAAAATTTAGATCCAAAATTGAAGCTATCAGATCCAATAATTCAAGCAGAAACAGATGAAAATGCATAAATGAAAGCATTCAGAGAGGTAAATTCGGACTTACTTGCTCCAATTTCGAGTTTTCTTACTCCAGATCCATCCTCAAATTTTTTTGAGACAGAATGGTGGAAGTCACCACTGAAACCGCCAGATGGGAGCAGGAAGGAGACGAGGCGTTGTTTGAAACCACCGAATCCGGGTTTGACCGTGATGGACATGGGTGGAGCCACCGCAGTAAAAGATGAGCCAACATCGTTGTGGAAGTTGAAGATGGCGAAAGATCTGAGCTGGTGGCGAGCAAAGACCGCGTGGTGGCTGGCGAGACGCATGGCGACGAGCCCGAGCCTAGGCACAGCGAACAAAGGCAAGGCAATAATCGTCCTCCAAGGACGTTACGTTGGGAAGAAGACGGTGATCGTAAGCGCCTTCGACCAGGGCACGCGCGACCACCCCTACGGCCACTGCCTCGCCGCCGGGATCGAGAAGGACTTCGCCAAGAAGACCGCGAAGAAGCCTCGCGTGAAGGCCTTCGTGTAGCTCGGTGAAACTGCGACGACGATGCTTGGCATGGAGGCGGCGGCAGAAGCTCGCGAGGACGCCGACGACACGCCGGGGGGAAGGGTGGTTGTGGACACGAGCTCTTTTGAGCACAGTGGTCCCAACAGTAAGGAACGAGAGGCAGAGGACGGCGACGACGGTGAGTTGGCTGCTGCGATGACGACGACGGCGCGATGGTGGTGGGAAGCGACGACCCGATGGCGACCTGTTTGTGTTGCTGTCATTTTCGTCGGGAAGGAGGGGGCTACGGCTTCACAAGAGGAAGTTGAGGGAAAGAGGGAGAAGAGCGTGGATCGGAGCAGCAACGGAAACAAAGGTACCTCGGCGGCGGTGACCGGCGCGGAAGCACGGGTGGTGGTGGCAGTCGTCGCCACTTTGGTTTTGATGAGGAGGGAGGCCATTGTGGCCATGAGGACATGGAAGCAGCCACCAACAATGGTTTGGGAAGCATGGGAGAAGAAGGAAGCTAGGGTTGCAACTGAGGAAATGAAGGAAGGAGACTCTTGTGGTCTCCTGGGTCTAGTGCAACCCAGAATTGTGAAAGTGGGTCAAGCCCAACCAGATTTTTGGGCAATAATTGTTGGGAATTACTCAACAAAAATGAACTATATGATGTGGGCTTTTACTCAAATGGCAATTTTTCTGAAATTTCTCCAAATAAGCCCAATTGATGAAGCAACTCTCAGCAATTTACAATTTATGCAATGGGATCCAAGTGAAAATTTTTATTTTTTTGGGACCTTGAGGACAAGATCCATTTTTAAAGGGGGAGTATTGTAACAAACCTAAATAAATAAAGGTCCAAATTAGTAATTGACCTAATTAATGGAGCCAAATTTAGTATAAATAGGAAGAGAAGGATATTACATTAGGTATGGAAATTTGTATTGGTTGATCCTACCCTCTTTCTTTAAGATTATTCTCTCTTCTCTCATAGATCACCTCCTCCCTTAAGAGGTTTTCTATCCTATCCTATCCCTTTTATTGTAATTCCTATGCAGAAAAATACAAAAAATTACACAAAAATAGATCATTACTTCCATAATTCAGCTTCTACCATTTCACTTCGTTACATTGAAATTATAAAAATGTCCAACATTTGTCTCATGCACATGTACAAAACATCATTTCTCTATATCATGTAGGATGTGCTTTGTTTGCCAGCTTGAACTTTATGCGTGAAGTGTTATCCGTATGTGTTTGTGTAGCTTGCCTTTCCAGTTGCCAACGAATCAATCTAACGCCAGATCACATAGCTTTGTTTGGAATTAAAAGTATACCATAAAAACAAACAAGAAAGGGAATTACAAATTGGACGCCTGAAGTTAATATTTATTTTCTCGGATGCTCACTAACTGGTCAGGCTTTGAACAACATAAGCAAGCTCTATTAATAAAATTATCAAAACTCTTCAACAAGCTTAGAAAAAAATGCAAATGAATTGAAGAGGAAATCAACTATATTATCAGTAACAGCCTGACTGACGCATAGAACGGAATTGAAAAAACATGAAAGCCACTAGCGCAGTGATATCCTCGTAAAAGAATAGTCACAAAAGCGCGGTAGGTAGTTTTAGTTGGAAGCCTTGGAGTGAGTGGGAAATAACAACAAACAGTTGGCAGGCATTGCGCCTGCACCTGCAGGGGAGTGGGCGGGTGGATAATTTAATCAATCACAGCAGCAAATTCGCTTGAGCTTATCGGCGGCAGATTTATCAATGGAATACTGCGATGGCATGAGATCATTAGATTTGAAACAAATGGGATGGGATGGAATGGAATGGGTGAGTAAGTAGGGGAAAGAGTAGCTTTACCTTGTGAAGGACCCAGAGGGAATGATTATAGGTGCGTTGAAAGAGATCATGGAGAGCGGTAGAATCAGCAGGATCGACCTCACGGTAGTTGACAAAGTTCTCGCGAGCGTACTTGGCGTAATAAGCCCTCGTGTCCTTTGGTAATCGCCTCACCAGCCTCAGAACCTCCGCGTACGCTTTCACCGCCGCCTTCTCCATTTTCCTCTTCAATCAAATGCAATGCCAACTGTACCATATGGTTCGACATGTGTCCACACTAAAGTTATGGATATTCTCTAAACTAGCCCACCCACTTGAGGCCCAAGAATGAAGCCCAATCGGGTTATATTTAAACTAGTGGGCCTTAACTGATATTTTTGTGTCTGTCAAATATTGAATTAGTGTTGTGATTCATTTTTTTTTTTAATTTGCATATAACAAAATTAATTATTTTTCTAATTTATTAAAAAAAATATGAAAGCAATTTAGATATAAGATAAAACATAACTTGTAGTAACTACCATACACGGTGGGCAGTTATCTTCCTTTAATTACCATTTTAACCTCTTAAAAAATTGGTACTCAATTTATTCATAAGGGCAAAAGTTAAAAGAAAAAGTTGTACATCAAATCACAATCTTTTTTTTTATTAGTGTAGATAAAAACAAAGTGAAAACAAATGAATTACCAAAAAAATGAATTGTTTGAGTGAGATTGATACATCCTACTTAATTATTGGTATATGTGTAGTCGATTCCAAGAACCTTTATTTGCATAGGATATTATTAAGTATGCTTCATTTTGGTTGAGCTATATACCGTGACGAGGAAGAAATTCTCACAAGTTCAAGTGGTGGTACTCAGTGCAAATTGAATGGTTGAATAAATGAAAGCAAAAAACTTATCTTTTTTCTTTGTCTAGGCAAAAACTTATAAATAGAAAACACAACTTCATGTCAGTTTCCAAGCACAAGGCCCAAGTGCTTTGATTTGGGCTAGCAAAACATGCATTTAACTATCATTTTTCTTTAAAAAGTAAAATACAAATTTAAGAAAAAATAAATTTTTGTGAAACTTCTTACTTATTTTACTTGTGAAATTTTATGCAACAATTACATGTGAAATTTATCACCAGTTGCCACAGGAATGGGTGGTTAGAGTTAGTTGGCTTGCGGTTGGAATTAGTTAGAGTTAGTTAGCTTGCTTGCTCTGCAAGTCAATGTAAATAACTAAGTTAATTTGCATTTCATTTAACTTTCATTTGGTTCTCATGATTGTATATGAGCATGGCAGCTCTCATGATTCCTAGTTGCATTTGTGGTGTTAATTGTGTTTGTGGATTAAGAATTGTTAAGGAGTATCAAAAGGAGGATTATGTCGTGAGATTCCTTAGAGGATTGAATGATCAATACAGTGTTATGTGTTCTCAAATTATGCTAATGAGACCAATGCCTGACATAGGGAGTGCCTTTTCTTTGTTAGCTCAACAAGAGAGCCTGTTGGTTCAGACATTAAAGTTCTTTTCAGTGCATTAGATTAGAGTTCTGCAGCCACACAAAGCAGAGAAAGGAGCAGAGGAGGTTCTGCAAGAAGAAGTTACAATAACAAAGGAAGTGATGGAGGTTTAAGCACAACATATGATGCTGATGTTACATGCCGGCACTGTGGTAAAGTTGGTCATCCAATTTAGAGATATTTCAAAAAATATCCACATCTGCTGCAGCAGTATAGAAAAATAATTGTAGCAAACATATCAGCTAACAATGATCAAGATGAAGTTAGCAGCATGGTTTCTAACCAAAAGAAGGCTGAGGAAACCAGTGATTTGGACTTTACCCTAGAGCAGAAATAGGCATTACTAGCATTGCTGCAGCATAAGGACATACACTCTCTTGATAGCATAAACCATATCATCACAAGTCAGCCCTCAACCATAGCATATGTCCCACCTAATCCATTAGGTATACATTTTGCCTTATCCTTAGTTTCACACAAACCAAATCATTGGGTGGTAGATACTGGTGCAACAGACCATGTGTGCAACTCACTCAATTAATTTCACATATACCATCATATCAAACCTATTTCAGTAAAATTGCCTTATGGGACCTTAACCATAGCTGAAATTTCAGGAATATTGGTATTTACTAATGACTTTTACTTAACAAAAGTGTTGTTTATCCCTTCTTTTACTTTCAATCTTCGCTCAGTTTCAAAGCTTACCACTGAACTGAAATGTAGAGTGATGTTTACTAACAAATCTTGTAAGATTCAGGATCCCACTACCTTGAAGATAATTGGTAAAGCTAGGATGATTGAAGGCTTATATGCAATGGAAAATCACCATGAGCACACCAAGCTGGACAAGCCTATTTCATACATATTACAACACTCTACCATCTCAGCATCCTTTCCTGCTTAGCGCTATAGATTAGGTCACCATTCCCATGAAAAACTTGTTCCGCATTCTAAATTTCCTTTTATAGATTGTTCTAGGTAACACAACCCTTGTGATGCATGTCATCTAGCAAAACAAAAGAGCTTTCCCTTTGTTGTTAGCACAACAACTTTTGTAAATTGTTTTGAATTGTTACATATGGACATTTGGGGGCCTTTAGCTATTCCTTCCACTGGTGGACATAAATACTTTCTTACCATTGTAGATGACAAATCTAGATACACTTGGACATATTTCATGAGTAATAAAATTCAAACATCTAATCTGGTCCAGAATTTTGTGTCTTTTGTAGAAACTCAATTTGAAACAAGAGCTAAGATAATAAGAACAGATATTGATGCTAAATTCTTGATGAAAACTTTCTATGAATCAAAAGGAATAACACATCAAACTAGCTGTGTCGAGACTCCTCAGCAAAATACCATTGTGGAGAGGAAGCATCAACACATTCTAGGAGTTGCAAGATCTCTTCTATTTTAGTCTTTGGTTCCATATTGTTTTTGGCATTTGGATGTTGCCTATTGGACATGCAGTTCATTTGATAAACAGAAAACTAAGCTCTTTTCTGCATAATGCCACACCTTTTGAGATTTTGTTTCATAAGCTACCTAACTTTAAAGATCTTAAAATTTTTGGTTACTTGGCATATGCATCCACTCTAACTTCAGGTAGAAGAAAACTTGATGCTAGGTCAAGGAAGTGTATCTTTCTTGGTTTTAAAGAAGGGACCAAAGGTTACATTCTATATGATATGATGACTAGAGAATTGTTTGTGTTTAGGCATGTGATTTTTTATGAAACCTTTTTTCCTTTTGCTCAACATGCATTTCCTGCATCCGTTCCTAACAACATAACTCAACCTTAGTTTTCTCATCATTATCCTTTCACATATGATTACATTTCCTCACCTCAACCTTAAGTTCTTTTATCCACAACAACCAGGACCTCACAATCACACATTACTACTCATGTCCCTTCTCCTTCATCCCTAGATGCCCTTACCATTTCACAATCTCAGCTCCTACAACTCTTACATCACCACCAACCTCATCCATCACAAACCCTTCACCATCACTGCCACAGTCACTGCTTGATGACCAACACCCTAGGAGATCCTCAAGGCCAAAAAGACCACCAAGCTACTTGGTTGATTTCCATTACACATTAGTTGAATCATCATCAAGTGACACTTCTGTCTTCAATAGTAGGTATCCTATTTCAAATTATTTGTCATACTCTTCACTCTGTGTTAATCACAAGAAATTTTTCCTAGCCATCTCTTCTCACATTGAACCTAGGACCTATGAAGAGGTTGTGAAGGATCTTTATTGGCAACAAGCCATTAATGCAGAACTTTCTGCACTAGAAAAGAATCAAACATGGGTTCTTACCTCCCTTCCTGTTAGGAAGAAGGCCATATGATACAAGTGAGTTTTCAAGATTAAATTCCATGCAGATAGAACAATAGAGAGACACAAAGTCAAGCTGGTGGCAAAGGGTTTCACCCAAACAGAAGGGATTGATTATTCAGAAATATTCAACTCTGCTGTTAAGATGACAACACTATGGGTTATCTTGGCTATTGCAGCACACGAAGCGTGGTATTTGCAGCAACTGGATACTACTTTCTTACATGATGATTTGCATGAAGAGGTTTATATGAAACCACCACCAGGTCTCTCATTAACTGATCCCTCATTGGTATGCAAGCTCCAAAAGTCCATCTATGACTTGAAGCAAGCCAACAGGCAATGGAATGTCAAACTTGTCTTTGTCCTCACTTCTTGTGCTTTCATACATTCCAAGTCCGATTACTCCTTATTCACAAAGCACACTTCCATTGGTTTCACTGCAATACTTGTTTATGTTGGTGATCTTATCCTAGCTGGGAATGATTTTCCTAAAATTCAATCTATTAAACAGATCCTAGATGATTTGTTTAAGATCAAGGATCTTGGAAATCTAAAGTTCTTTCTCGGCATGGAAGTGGCAAGGACAACCAAAAGGATTGCTCTATAGCAAAGGAAATATTGTCCAGATCTTTTATCTAACTACAATTTCCTAAACAACAAACTTATTTCTACACTTATGGACTATCACACTCGTTTGACTGATTCTTCTAAGCTCTCTGATGTTACTCGCTATAGGAGGCTCGTAGGACGATTGTTGTACCTCACTCACACACGACCAGATATTAGCTTTGTGGTTGGATGACTGAGTTAATATCTTGATTGTCCCACTACAGAACACCTCCAGCGAGCTCACCGTGTGCTGAGGTATCTTAAGGCAACACCCTCCATTGTAGGGGTGAACATGTATTAGGTTCGACTCGCCAATCTGATCCCAACCCAATCCTAAGTGGGTTGGGTCAGCGGGTTGGCGGGTGAAACCCAACTGATCCGCCATATATGCAAGTCAAATCTCGGATCCAAATTCGACCTGACCCAACGACCCGACTATATTATTATTATTATTATTATTATTATTATTATTATTATTATTATTATTATTATTATTATTCTTCCTTCCTTTTACGCTTACCACACGTCCACACCCACAGGCCATAGTACAACACCATTCTTCGTCTTGTTCCTATCACAACACCACCGCACCACTGCCATCGTCCATCGTCCCTTTCATTTCATCGTCCATCCTCCCCTTCCTTCCTTCCTCTTTAACTCTCGAGCTCCAGCTCCAGCCACCACTTCGTCGATTGGTTTCTCTCTCTCTCTGTCCGGCGTTGAACTCGACCATCGTGTCTCCGCTCTCCGTTTCCATCTTAAAAGGTTTGATTTGATTTTTTCTAATTTTAACCCTAATTTAGATTTTTTATTTTTCCTAATCTTAACCCTGGTTTGCTCTATCTCCCTGATTTTGTGCCACCGTCCCTTTTGATTTGATCATTTCTTGTTCTTCCACTTTAAGTATGGGCTTTAGGTTCGGGGGCATGAAAGGGTCCGGTACACTTGGTCATGGTCGTGAGCCTAAACATTTTACTGTTCCTAAAAACTAATGGGATCCTTGCCTCTGAAATTAATAATGATATAATTCATTGATGCAGAGAATTTAGTTTATGTTTGTTACTTAAAAATCGAAACAAGATGATGGTGTAGCATTACTGTCTATATTAGTTCATCAAAATTTGATTGTAGAATCAATGACAATAAATTCCTAGAGAGGGAAGCTATTCTAGAACATTGCATCTATGATGAGAGTTTGGATGATGAATTTGTGTGTGAAGAAAATGATAGTTTCTGTAATTTAAATGGTTTCTACATGTACTTTTTCTATCAAGGTCATTGGTCAACAAGACTCAGCAAAGACTTTCTAGTCTCACTCTACTCTTATTGACAATTCTTCATTTTGAATTAGTGTACTTAAATTCATAGCCAATTTATTTACTCCTTGAATATTTTAAACAGACATCAATTTAGTCCTTCAATATGTATTTGGACATTAATGTAGTCTGTAAATTGATGCTTATTGTATACTTTTATAAAGGACCAAACTGATGTCCCATGTTGAATTTATAGAAACTAAAAGAAAAGAAGTGAAACAATTTATTTGGCATAATTGGTTTAGGTTCAAAATGCTTAGGTGTAGAAACTCAGTTGCTCTACATACACATAGTAGGAAATAAATAGAGTTTACTTTTTCAAGAATAACAATAAAGACAAAGTATTTCCTATGAGTCCTATTGTTCCAATGCCAAAGCTATGATTTCCAATGCCATGTTCCTATCATTCCCAATACCATACTAATCACATGAATCAATTCTAACATCCATCTTTCATTGACCAATTTGAGCATTTACTAGTTATGTCTTAATTTTGCCCTAATTTTGATTTTGATTTTGATTTTACCCTAGTTATGTCTTAGTTCAGTTTATATTATTTCTCCTTATTAAGGTTATTGTTTCTGCTTAGTTATTTAGTTGTAGTTTCTAATTATTGATTACTAAGGTTATTGTTTCTGCTTGTTTAGGTTGTCCAAATTATGGGGAATGAAACACAAGGAAGTGGGAATCAAGTTGCTAGCAATCCTAATCCTCCTCAATCTTTGATTCCAGCTTCAAGTAAAAGAAAGTCTAGTTCTAGTAATAGTGCATCCTGTTGGGAGCATTTTACTATAGATTGTACACAAGGTATTACTTTTTGCAATTATTATGGTAAGGTATATGCTTATGCTGGTGGTAAAAGTCATGGCACTACTACCCTTAATAAGCATATGAAAGTTTGTGCAAAACACCATGATAATGTTGATAAGAAGCAAAAGGCAATTGTTCTCGAAAAGTCGAGTGATGATAGGGTTGTGTCTATGAAGCTTGCCAAATTTAGTCAAGAAAAATGTAGGGAAGCACTTTGTAGAATGATAGTTGTTGATGATATTCCCTTTAAATTTGTTGAGAACAATGGGTTCAGGGATTTCTGTAGCATTAGTATACCACGGTTTAAAATCCCTAGTCGTATGATAGTTGCTAGAGATTGCAAGCAATTGTTTGAATTTGAGAAAACTAAATTGAAGTTTATTTTGTCATTAAACCAAAAAGATGTTTCCCTAATAATCGACACATGGACTTCAATTCAAAATTTCAATTACATGTGAGTGACTGGTCATTACATTGATGAGGGATGAGTTTTGCAGAAGAAAATCTTGAGTTTTGCATTGATTTCTAATCATAAGGGTGGCACCATAGGGCAAGCTTTAGAGGATTGCCTAAAAGATTGGGGTATTTTCAAGATTAGTTGTGTAACTGTTGATAATGCCACCGCAAACACCTCGACTTTAACTTATTTGTTGAGAGGTATGAGTCATTGGAATGGTACTCCGGTTCTACGAGTAGAGTATATGCATATGAAGTGTGTTGCTCACATTTTAAATTTGATTGTTAGTGATGGGCTAAATATGAAGGAAATGGATGTTGCCATTGGGAAAATTAGAGTTGCTTGTAAGTATGTAAGATCATCGCCATCTAGGTTGGCATGTTTTCAGAAGTGTGCTAATGATGCCAATCTAAATAGTAATCAGAAGTTAGTTCTAGATGTGCCAACTAGGTGTAATTCGACTTATATGATGTTGAATGTCGCTCAAAAGTTTCGGGAGGCTTTTAGACATCTTGAGCATGTGGATAATTATTTTGGGATTGCTCTTGGTGGTGAGGAAGGAACTCCTAATCATGATGATTGGAAGCGTGCAAACGTCTTTATTGAGTTTTTGCATATCTTTTATGATGCTACACTCTGTTTTTCTACTTCATTGCATGTTAGTTCATGTCAATTCTTCCATAAACTATGTGAAATTCAAATTACATTGGTTGAATGGTCTAAAAGTGGGGATTCACTCTTACAGGAAATGGCTAGTAATATGCAATCTTAGTTTGATAAGTATTGGGATGCTAATGGGAGTTTGAATTTAATATTGCTAGTGGTTGTATTTCTTGATCCACAATACAAGTTATATTATGTCGAATTTTGCTTGGTTGAAATGTATGATCATGGTAATAACAATGTCAAGTCCAAGGAGGTAGTGGGGAAATTGAAAGACTTGATCTACAAGTTGTATGCTCAGTATGAGAGAGCAAATCCAATCCTTATCGATATGCGTGGTTTTGTTACATCTTCTGATGTTGGATTAGGGTCTAATGATGAAAACACGTTCTAACAATTATTTATTCAAGTGCAGTGGGTCTACAAACTCAACCACAAAAGGTCACAGAAAAAAATGTTGAAAAAGAGCTCCTATTTTATGTATTTTTGTCTTTGTTATTTATATGTGCTAAAGACTTTATGGATTATTATGGATTATAGATTATGTTGTTCATTGACAATACATTGATATTACTTTTAATTTTGAATTGTTAAAATATGGTTGTTTTAAATTTAAAAAAATAGATTTTTTAATTTTAAAAATAGGTGTATTTTTTAAAAAGATAATAGCTTTTTTTATTAAAAAAATGGAATTTAAAAAAAAAAAGGCGAGTCACTCGCAACCCACCTAACCCATCCCAACCTAGGTGGGTGGCGAGTCTGGCGGGTACCCGTCGTAAAAACAATTTTTTTACCCGACCCGACCTACCTGCTGGTAGGCAACCCACGAGTCTAGAACATGGTCGGGTCCGACTCGACCCGACCCATCTTCACCCCTACTCCACTGGACTTTTTTTCTCAGCAAACTCAACACTTGCTTTGCAAGGATTTGCCGATGCTGATTGGAGGCTTGTACTGAATCTCGGTGCTCCATCTCTGGTTTTTGTTGCTTCCTTAGCTCAGCTTTGTTTTCTTGGAGGAGAAAGAAACAAACCACAGTAGCACGCTCATCTACTGAGGTTGAATATAGGTCATTGGCTCAAGCAACTTGTGAAATTCAGTGGCTTCTTTTCCTACTTCGTGACTTCGAAATTGACATCATGACTGTTGTCCCTGTTCATTGTGACAATCGTGCCGCCATTCACATTGCGGCCAATTTGGTCTTTCATGAGCGCACACAACATATTGAGATTGATTGTCATGTGGTGACAAAGTACAAGAAGGAATCATCACTCTACTCCCTATTACAACTCACAACCAGCTTGCTGACATTCAGACCAAACCATTGGCTCCAGAGCCTTTTAGTAGATTTTTTCCAAGCTTTGTATGATCAATTTTCATGCTCCAGCTTGTTGGGGTATCAACAGTTGCCATAGGAACTGGTGGTTAGAGTTAGTTGGCTTACAGTTGGAATTAGTTAAAGTTAGTTAGCTTGCTTGCTCTGCAAGTCAATGTAAATAGCTAAGTTAATTTGCATTTCATTTAACTTTCATTTGGTTCTCATAATTGTATATAAGCACTGCAGCTCTCATGAATCAGATTAGATTCATATGTTCACTCATTAAGATTCAGTTTCTTTCTCTTTTCTATTATGGAGTTTTCTCTTCATTTATGAAGTTCTATGAAGAACTTATTCATTTCATCATTTCTACAAAATTACCTATGAATTTTATTTGTAAATTTCTTTTTGAATTTTATTTGAGGATTTTATTTTTTGAATTTTACTTGCAAAATTTTATGCAAAAATTACTTGAAAATTTTTTAACGAATTTTACTTGCAAAATTTTCTATGTATTTTATTTGCAAAATTTCTTACGCATTTTATATGTGAAATTTCATACTAATTTTACTTGTTAAAAATTCCTTGTAGCAAAATTTCTCCAAAACATCCACTCCACCATGAAAATTTTCTATAAAGCTTTGCAATTTCCTACAAATTTTAAAATTTGTAGCTATCAATTACCTACTATCATTCTACCTGTGAATTTCAATTCACAGAAATATTCATTGGAAAAGGTGAGTATTTGCAAATTTTTAGCCAAAATTCACAACTCATTTTCAGTAACGATAAAACTATTACATTAAATTTATAAAAGCTTATCCTACTGCAAGTTTAAATCAGGAAAAAACTTTACTTAACGGGGGAGAGAAACAATTTTTTTTTTATGAATTTAACTTTGTTTCCCATTAGTTTTCAAATTAACACATGAAGTTAAGAATAAAAAATTAACACATGAAGTTATTTTTCTTTCTTCTCTTATTCTTTCTTTCATGGTCAGTACTTAGTATAATGCAATCTACATAATTATTTAATGAGTTTAATTGATATGCACTATATTTAAAGATTTTTAAGTTAGACCAGTGAAACTTCTGTTAAAAAAAATACACAATATATTGGCCTCAAACAATCACATACGATTACTGCAAAAAAATAAAGCACAATTAATAAAGAGGAAAATTGAAGAAACACAAAAGGGTGTACACAGATATTAACATCTTTCAGCAAAATCCTGCCTACGTCCGCTAAGAGGAATATGAGAGAAATAATTTAATTGTACAATAATACTTAAAGTTTAAACTCAAATCATCCCTTTTACCCCATCTCTCATAAATAGAAATAAGCTCTCTCACACTTGCTAATAATTATATCACATCGTAATATTATATGGGTGTACTTCATTGACCCTTGGCATTGGTCTTATTTATAGTCATTTGATCAATCTTTGGCCACCAATTTTCTACCAACAAATAAACTTAGCCTCCAAACAAATTTGCTCACCAAGCCAACTTGTCCACCAAGTAATAGCTAATAAAATAAAATCAATATTTTCTTAATTCAAAATTTTTTACATGAGCCATAAACACCAACAACTCCAATGATCAACCACATTTGTCGTTCTAGTGTGTGTTTGGTTCTACATTTGTAAAATTTATTCTCAACAAAATTGATTTTATCACAATTGATTTTAGTTAAATTGATTTTGATTTAATGTGATTTATGTTCAATAATTCACCTAAAAGTGATTTTAAGAGACGGTGCATGCTTTCGTGCCTTTGAGTTTTTAAGACATTCAATATTTTGCTTACTTTGTCAAATCAAACAATGCTACATGAATGAAGATAATGATCAAATATGAAATGTCCCTATTATTTTTAAATATGTAGAAAAAAAATCCGTCACGACCCCAAAAAAAGGGAGCGTCTCGCGCGAGATATAAGTCATCTCTCGCAAGATGTACTACAGCAAAGCAAGCGCGCTGTAGTGGCGCACTGCAGTGCCCAAGGTGCGCTGCAGCATGTCGGGAAATTAGTTCCACATCATTTGCAATTATAGAAGGTGTGACACCCTAACTAATTGCTTATGCTTAAGTCGTACGTAATAATTACTAGGTTGTTAATTACTTGATGGGAATACTTATAGCCCTTTATTAGTTTCAGAAATACTTGGTTAAGAAAATATGGACCATTTTCAAACTTTTCTTCTTACTGTTGATTGCATAAAATATGAGCCACGCTTGAACAAGATATATAATACAACCGATAGAGCCTTGGGCTTACGATTTTAAATCAAGCATAACACAATCAGATAGATAAGCGAGCATACGGTCCATCACATATATTTACAAGAATTCACATAAATATTACAATAGTTAATATTCATAGATCATGTCCGTCAAAATACAATAATCATCTGCAAAACATAAGGGTTAGCTAGTACACAGCTCCGTTAGCCCGCCCCCAACAGTCTTCATAACTCGTCCTCATTGATGCCGGCTTCATGTAACCACCCTTCACTGTTCTTCCTACGGTTCGACGTAATCCTCGTCTACCCCTAGAGTCATAAACGAGTGGGGGTGAGAACATTTCGTCTTCAGTGTGATACCTTTAGCGTAGGGGGTTTCTTATTACCTCAGTTATAATCCAGGCCACTCAGGAGATCTTTAAGTGTTCATGCATACTAGAGTTCCTACTGATTATTATCATCCATCTTAATCCTGAGTAGCTTTATCTATTTTACTAGGTGACTGGGGATATCTAATCTTTGCATTACCTAGGGATTCATGCTTATTACTTTATTTGTTGGAATACTGTACTGTCTGGTCCCATACGTGCGTAGTCTATAACTTTCATATAGGACATGTCGGGAGTCCTCTTGAAAGTATACATACTTACATACATATATGTATACATACAACACATAACTTATGCATGAGGGGATCTGAGATTCTCTTACGCATCCTGTCAAGCTTGGGTCACAGGGTTACATGTCCTTCCACCTTTGTAGCCGTGACCTCCGGCTACAACATACTTGCGTTTCCGTATCATTGTCAACCCGGCAACGCTCTGACCAGTGTAATAGCTAGCCACTCATGCTCTTCAGCTATCTGTCAATTTAGATTAAAAGAAAAATTAGCCCAACTCAAGCCCAAAATGATTTTAGTTTTTACACTTTTTGGGTACGGTGTTTGAAATTAATTTGAATGAAAATTACGTACTCATGATAAGTTGATTTGTTATCTCCTGAAAAGAAAAAAAAAAAATCTGTGGTGATTTGGCGGTGTTCCCACCCGTTCCAATTTTGATAATGAAAATTGAATTTGGATATTGACAGCATGAAGGGTATATTGGTTATTCAAAACGAGGAGAGGGCTACAATGTAAATACAAATATAAAAGGGTTTTTCTTCTCTTGGCGTGTGTAGTAGAGTCATTATCTCTTCTTCTTTTCTCTTCTCTCGTGCTTGCTATCCTGTGGTTTGGAGATGGCAGCTTCTGTGGGATTCTTGTTCTCAACAGTAACCTTTGTGGCTGCTGAAATGCCTTCCGGCCTCACTCCGAGGCCCCTTCTGCAGCTGCGGCTTCCCCCGGCCAAGCTGCGGCAGCTGCGAGCGGTGACCTCTGCGACGGTGTCGGAGCCTCCACCGAGCCCAAAGGTACGGGGTATAATGAAGCCCCGCAAGATCACTCCGGAGATGCAAGCCATCTGCGGGGTTTCCGAGATTCCTCGAACCCAAGCTCTCAAGCAGATTTGGGCCTACATCAAGGACAACAATCTTCAGGTTTCCTTCCCTCTTCCCCCTGCGGCCTTTCGGGATTTCTCTCTCTCTCTCTCTCTCTCTCTCTCTCTCTCTCTTTTATTTTTACAAGTTTCTGGATAAGGCTTTTATTTTGTTTTTTAATTTTTTTATACTGTTTTGGAAATCCTGAAGGTTAGGTTAGGGCTCCATACATAGCTTGTGCTAGCGAGGCGTTTTGCTTTGTAAATGCCCAAATAATTCATGTAGGGTTGAAATCTCTTCTCTACTCTTCTTGGCCCTTTCGGATGCCTTCATGGCTTTGACTCTTCTATCTGCTTAGCTCAATGTCCTTTCTGCACCATCTAATTTGTTATTCGTTGGAGTTTTATCACTGCTCTGTTTTACTCTTCAACTATTCATCCATTTCTCTCTCTCTCTCTCTCTCTCTCTCTCTCTCTCTCTCGTTTTAGATTGTTGACTGAAGTAAAGTGTATTATCAGTGTTGGCTTGCCTTTTATTTTTATTTAACACACACACACACACACTCACTCACACTCACACTCACACACACACACACACACTCACTCACACTCACACACACAGCTTTGTAGCTCAGGATTGGCTTGTACATTGTGTGTGCGCTATTACCGAGTTTCTTATTCGTGTTATCTGCTTTCTATTACTCATTTCAATCTAGTAAGTACTCAAATGCGGAAGCTGCATGCCCCCAACACGAACTCGTTGTTCTTAGAACTAAATTTGGTCTCATTTTGGGGTTTACATCTAAAATGAAAGTTCTCCTATCTAGTAATTGTATATGTATGTCATCATAGGTCACTGACTTGGGGAGGCCATTGGCAAGTTGCAGGTTAGCATGTTTGGTTTTCAGGTAGAAACAACTGGAATCAATTCTGGCTTATAAAGCTTCAAAATGGATTTTGGGTGTTTACACTTGAAAACCAAACATGCCGGATGTGTGGGAAGCAATGCATCTTTGTTATCAAGAAAAATATACCTTAATCTCTTTTGGCATGAAGCATTATATCTCCGATTATTACCTTTCTAATAGTTTGATCAGCACAACTATTTTGGAATTTTGTGAATATGCAATTTTGTTAAGCTGAGATTATAATAATGGTTGATGAGGAGTTCTATGGTCAAATTTTGAACCATCTAAAGATCCTGCTCACGTTTAATATGTTAGTGACAAGTATTTTCTTTCTTTGACTTTTGAGCATTTGCTATGTTTCTAAAGAGGCCCTTGCTTGCACAAGCGTAACGTGGAAAACTTAATACTTCCAAATTGTCCATAAATTTGGATGTTTACCAAATCGTTTTGTTTTGATAATTTGTTACTCCTGAATTTTATAGGACCCTGAAAACAAGAAGATTATTATTTGTGATGAAAAGCTGAAGAAGGTATTTGGAGGGAGAGATCAAGTTGGCATGCTTGAGATTGCTGGATTGATTAGCCCTCACTTCCTTAAATGACAGAAAATGCCACTGGGTCTCGCTCTTAAGTAGGCAAATCTCTCATGAAAGTAGTTTTTTGTATGCAGGTCATGTTTTGGTGTATGAAACTATTATATTCACGAGTTGTCCTGCGACATAGTTGCCATAGTTTTTTTTAGTACGTGGACTACAGAATTAGCTTTGCTGAAGAGTTTCGTTTTGAGTGATGTAGGCTCTTCAACAAGTTGTTAGTAACTACCACTAGGTTTTTATTGGACATCTTAAAAATATATTATGGTGCTATGTTCTTATAATTATCCCGATGTCCCTTCTTGGACCTTATGGTACTGGTCTCGTAGCAGAGGAATTGAACAATCAGTAGCACCCACTGAGAAAGATGAGATAGTCGAGAACTGCGTAGTGCTTACTTTGCTCTTCGCAGGACGAGCAGCTTTGAAATTGAATTTACTACACTGAATTTGTTGAATTTGTTGAGGCGGTAATACGTGTGGTTTATTCGCACCTAATTTGCAATGGACGTAGGCTTGAATGACAAAGAAAGAATGGCGATTTGTTGTTGTCAAATACAATAAATGAAAACGGGATTTGTGATGAAATCATTCGAAGATAACACGTTCAACACTACGAATGACTTTTCTTTGCTCAATGAATGCTTTCAAAAGAAAAGAGAGGTCAAGCAGAGAAAGGGACCTAAACGCGTGGACTCGTGCTTCGTCCATTCCCGTTGCACATTGCCCTTGATGCGCTCTCGACTGGGTGTGCTAGTTCGTTCTTTTGCTAACACACCCCATTGGATTTAGTTTTTTATATATATATATATAAAACTTTGTTTCAAGTTTCAAAGGGTAATCTAGATCTTTGATCTCATATCCTAATAACCGAGCAGCAAGCTAGTAGCCGCTTCGTT
Source organism: Nissolia schottii (assembly GCA_003254905.1). NCBI lineage: Eukaryota > Viridiplantae > Streptophyta > Magnoliopsida > Fabales > Fabaceae > Nissolia > Nissolia schottii. The sequence goes on from QANU01001262.1 coordinate 249,895, forward strand.
TGGGGGAATCTAAATTGCTCCCGCCGGACATTTGAGCAACTTTGAAAACGCTTAAGGTCAGACACAGATTGACTTTGGCACACAATTTGATCGATTGACTTGGTCCTTACGTTAGACTTATTCCACGGAACTGAAATCGTTACTGTCTTACCTGAATTCCACAATGCTATTAAGTTCAGTTCGAAAATTTGGTGGTGAAATTATCATTGATTTATATTTGAAATTTGTTGTAAAAATAATATATAATTAGAGAAAGGTACTATAATTGATAAGGTAAAATTCATTTGAAGCAGAACTTGTACTACTTGATCAAGAACATACTGCATCATCAAGAATGTATTAGCAACTTCCAGCTAAGCATTACATCTTTTGCTTACATACTCTTGCTTCTTCCTTGCTCTCAAGGAATTCCCTCCATCTACTAACAGAAGTCATCTATGAAGCAATTTCACTCTTTATTATTAGTTAGGCAACTGCACCGCCGAGCATACTCTGTTCTGCTTCTTGATCCTCCTCCTCATTTAGGGAACAAATATCAACAGGTGCAGTTGTACAACAGCCAACAGCACTCTGCTGCTTAGAGGAGGAGCCCTTGTGGTGGTGATCAAGGTAGACTACGATAACAGTTATATCATCATGAAAACGGCGTCTTGTCCCCTTTTCCATTTTCTTTATCTCATCATACCTCTTCTCTTCTTTCTTAGCAGCTTCCTCAAGAGCAGCTTTCACTAGCCTCTTGGCAATTCCCTGCAGCAGCAGCAGCAAGCAACCACAAATCTGTGTGTCAGTCAGAAATCGATCTCAAAATTCATTCATAGCTCACATGCACGCAATGCAAGAAGACACTCACGGTTCTGGGATATTTGAAAACAATGTTAACAGCGGCTTCATCACTTAGTTGTTCCCAAAGGCCATCTGATGCAAAAATGAGGAACATATCTTGTGGCTCAAGGTTCCTAACAATGATTGAGGGCTCAGCAGTCATTACAGGACGATTCAAAGGAATGGGAAAGAGAGAGACGGGGACCCTATAAAGATCAGGTCTCTTGAGATACGCATCGCCAATTGATCTTGAGACCTGCAATGCAAAACCATAACGCTAGAGTAGAGTAGAGTAGAGTAGAGGAGAGGAGAAGGAAGGGTAACACGATAAGCAAACCTGTATGATGCCCTTAATCCTCCAGACACCATGCCTATGAAGGACAGCGGGGGAATCATCGGGGTGAAGAGCTTCAACCTCTTTCCTGATCTCTTCCACGCCCACATTGTGATCCACAGACAAGCGCTGCGCAGCGGCTGAGGATGAGCTGCTGCAGGGGCGGCGGCCGAGGACAGCTCTGGAGTCGCCAAGGTTGGCAACATACAAGACATTATCAGTATTAGAAATGACACCAACAAGGCAGCAGGACCCTACGAAGCCAATCTGGGGGGTTACGCCCAAAGAGCGCTTCACCGAACGCAAGAACTCCTCCTCTGTCGCACTAAACGCCTTTCTTATCACTTCCCCCGATACTCCCCCTTCCTCACTCGCCATCTCTACATATTCACAATTCAATTATATTCTTAAGAGAATGAATTTTCAAGTTAATCAGGAGAGTACTACAGACCGTGCAAATAAGGTAAGAGACGGTTGTTGACGAATGTAGAAGCTTGGGGGCCGCCATGGCCATCGAATACGCCGATGTAGGTGGCGGAAGTGGAAGTGAGGACTTGGCTCTGATCCTCAAGAGAAAAGTTGGCTTGAGCGACCGCCATGGAGAACTGCCCGGAGGGGTGAGGGTTGAGGTCCTTGTGCCACACAAGAGAGTCGCCGCCGCCGCCGGAGCTCCAGCGTCCAAAGCAACGCTCCAGTGGGCGGCAGCAGCACAAACGTAGCATCTTGTTGTATGTTAAGATGAAGGAATAGGAACGGAAACACGACTGCACTGCACCGGAGACTCACTCACCTCTGTTCTGTTCTGTTCTGTTCTGCTCTGTTGGAAGCAAACATTAATTAATTCACACGCTGCATTTTATATATGTATATATACACACACACACACACATACATATACACCTGACGCGTCCATTCCATTCAAACTGTGCGCTCTTTTTCTTTCCGTGTCTTTTCCAAATAAAATGATTGGGCTTTCAAGTCAAGTCTCTCTCTCTCTCTCTCGTAAGTTAGTGTAACCAAATGTAGAAAGAAAGTTGCCAACCATCATCAATTAAACGTAGCTATCCTCAACTTTGAAATTTGTTTTGGTCCCTTACCTTAACGCGGCATCCATGGTCCGATCTTGGAAACGTTGACTATTTCCTTTGATTAGTTTGACCTGTCTTGTGTGAATCCCAATACCCAAACCCAAGCCAAAATGACCTTCACTCGAGTCTACCACGCATTTTCTGCTGCTTAAGTCGGTTCACCATTCATTTTATTCAACAACTTAATTAATAAATGTTTTGCTTTAGTATTAAGTAATTAGTATGTTATGTGTTCATTGTACCAATTCATAGTACTTGTATTAAGATATTTAGTAAAACTTACTGTTAATCTAAGACATTGATTTGTTCATACACTAGGAATTAGACGGATAGAATCAATACGGAGTTACGTTCGGCGATGAGTTTTGATTTGGATGGCCCTTTTAATGTTTCATGATTTTCCAATCACCATAGTGAAGCAAATAACTTGCAGCCCAAAAAAAGAGGAAGATTGAAGAGAGTAGTTTCGGTTTCTTTCTACTTTCGGCGGTATACCATACCAAATTAATTAAAATGTTGTTTACATTCGTGGATTGGTAGCTTCTCAGATTCATAAACATACCAAATTATTTCTAATGAAGTAGGTAGTAGTGAGATGAGGTGAGGTTAATTAGTAGTAATGTGGATGATCGACACCATCAACATTTCGGAACCAGTGAGTGTGAGTGAAAGTAGCAGCGCCCTGTGGAACATCTTCCATCACCCACTCATGCCCTTCTGGGTAGTATATTCCAGTCCGCGGGTGTGGGACCCACCAGCTTGATGAGCATGATGATGATTCCCTTACCCTGCTGCTGCTCTTTCCAGCTCCCGAGCTTTGATGATCTGCACCACTAGCTGCTGCTGCTCCTCCTGCTCGCTCAGTTCCTGACATCATCTTGCTGCTGCTCTCCGCTCGCTTTGCCCCGTTTCTTGCATTGCATTGCACCCATTCATTTTTCATCTTAGTCAGACGCACACCTCTTGTTCTTATTTCATTCATTTGAACATATATTATAATAATAACAGTAATAATAATAATAATAATGATAATGATAATGCAATAACACGAATAAAATTAACCTCACATCCATCAATCATCATTTGCACCCATTCAATCAATCAATCTCTCATTTCAATCGACAAATTAAATTAAAATGAAATTATGGCAAGCATATTAGTAATCGATATTGCGGGCAAAACAACTACACTTCTAAGCAGGGGATCCATTTGGAATTGATCCATGTAAGAGTTATTAATTCATGCTAAATCATTACCGGAGAACCAACATGTTTGATTTGGTGATGCAGCCTCTAGCCATGGGGTACGGTGCTGGTGTGGTAGGTAATAAATAATATACGCGACTGCAGGTAGCTAGGTATTTATAATCGTCTAACGTCTCAATTAATTTAATTTAATTAAAGAGAATAAGTTCTCATGTGAGATAATGCATGCAAAAAAAGCACATATGCAGCAGATGTGAGAGAGATTTGTGTTGCGGGAAAATCAATTTGTGGTTCTGTTATTTTGACACCAATATATGTGGTTCTTAACCCTTGCTTTTGATTTCTGTCATAAACCCCTTTGAAGTGCTCCTTCAAATGGATTAAAGGAATGTCGCCAAATAAATGAATTATTGCCTACGTTAATCGCAAAGTTTTCTTTCTGCTAGCTTGTGTTAATTTTATGGCAAGCTAGCTAGGCGAATATGTCATTGCTATTTTTTCCGTTTCTCTTCTCCTTCTGCCTCGTGTAAAATGCGTGTCACATTAAACACCACCGAGTCCCTAGTCTCAACTAATTATGTCTTCTTTGTCTCTTTTTTTTCTTAAAGGAATCAACAGCATCAATCAACTAATGCATTAGGCATATAACTTGAATGAATAGTAAAAACTTAAGAAGGCTAGTGTTACTTGCAAATTGCACGAGATTCGAGATATTGCCTGCAACTCTGACTTTGGGTTGATTCTAAGAGTTTGATAGCGGTGAATGCGACAGTGATTGATGGTCTTGGATGGCAGTGCGGATGCCTTCAACAGACACTCTGATGCTCAAATAAGTTTATTAGTGAATATGAGATAAAGTAGTTATTAGAGAACCTTCATGCTCATATACTATGTAGTGACTATTCTAGTTATGGCAGTTAGGAGGCATTTGTAATTGCCTTGGTGGCCTTCATGGGGCTAATTATTGTTTTGTATGAATAATGATGTTCACGAAGTCTTCGGTACGTTACACGTGTTATGACAACAGGCATTGGTTGCTCGGACAATTGGCAGTTATTATTTTTAGGCCAAACGCATTGAGTTAATGATAAGCCAGACCTGACTTATCTCAAAGTCAAAGGGGGAATGGGTTCTGGCATACCTGGCCGTTTAGGCTTAAATACATGGGTGGGAGCCGTGACTTCTGTTGTCTCGGGGTTTTCTCCTTCGGATTTGCCTCTGAGGCCCATGGAGTGATGTTTGCCAGGGAGAGAGTATCACGGTCCATCGATCTCTCTGATTGTTTATGGGGGAGAGCTTGTTTGGGTCGGGTCATTCCGTTGACCCTGGAGTATGGGTTCCAAAATGGGCCTTTAGGGCTCAGTCTATAACAAAACCCAAACTTACGGGTACAAATCAATTAAGGGTAAATTTTCAACAAACGATTGGTTTGCCTTGAACTTACACAATCATGTAGTAATAACATCAGTGATAACTTACAATACAAGATAATAGTCTTATAAGGGTAATGTTATGTAACTAAATTTGACAACCTTCAGACAATTACACTTAAAAAGGTGAATTTCACACCTTCATAAATGTAGTTGTCATGAAGTTTTTAAATATGATTGTCATTCTATCGTTTTCCTCTTTATAATCATTTTTGCACATTAAAAAATATGGGCATGTGTTTGAATTGATTCTAAAAATGCTGTTGGTAAATTGTGTGTTGTTTGTCATTCAATTGTTATTTTATAAACACTTTGATATATGAATAAATGCAACTATTCGAAGATATACAACATTTTAAAATAAAAAAGGCTCTTGTTACGAACTAAATCTAGTCCTGACTTAAGTATTTGGTAATTGAGATAAGTAAGGATGCACGACTTTTACATGGTAGCTTATCCTTCATTACATCTCGAGTTAACCAAGCACCTTATCTCATCTCAGGTGGGCCGTTTGAAAAATCGTAACTGTCAAACAGTAATAAAGACTATAAATACCTATTGACATATTTATGGACAACAATTTCATGCGTTAAGAGTATTGTTGAATGCTTTAAACGACTCATTTAAAGTCTCATCAAGGCCATCACATATGTGTTAAAGGCTATTTAACAACTATAACGACCATCATCATGGTAAAGCTATATAAGAGAGAGCAATGCTCATACCCAAGTACGTTTTACTGATCTAATTAAGAATACCTAAGAAACATACTTATTTAGACGTTAGAGTGTTTTTTACAGGTATTACAACCACCGCTCAAGTTATACTTCACCATCAACACCATATTTAAGTCCATCTCTCTAAGTTTTTGAGTCACACTCAAAGTCCAAGTTGCAGAACTATTTAAGTTCCTTATTTATCCTTATCATCTTTTAGTCACACATGTAAAGAGAGAAGTGATATTTTATAGTTATTTTTTGCAAAATAGTTTTCATCATCAGACTTTCCATTTTTCTTTTCAGGCACCCCACTAGCATTACATTATTTTCATTAAAATGGTATAATTTTTAATTAATTTAATTGTATTGTACATTAATATAAAAAATAATTTAAAAAGACATCTCATTATTATTTTAACACACCATTGATACCCGTGTAACCCAAGTCCAGTGCACGGTAGCGAAACGCAACAAGTGAAACGACATGAGGTATTGTTGTGGTGGAAAATAAGCAATATATATTCAGGGAAAAAGGAAAAGGAAAAGAGAAAAAAAAAAACAAAAAAGGAGTTGAAAGGACCGTTAGTGCTGAGTCAGGGGAAACGGCTATTTCCATTTTCTCAACGCTGAAAGAAAAGAAGAGGCATCCCCTCCCTCTCTCTCACACTTCACACACACACACACCAAGAGAAAACAGAAGCGGCTGCAGCAAATTTTGGTCGTTTCGTGCTGTACATCCAATTCCTTTTGTGCCGAATTTCGTGTTATCGTATGGATCTCGGCTGCTTGGACTCGGGCAGCACCACCATCTCTGCCTCACACACTTATCAAATACATGATGCCCTCTCTCTCAATTCCATCAAGGCAAGCCCTTCCTTCCATTCTTTTCTTTTTCTTTTTGCTTCTTGTATTATCAAATGTCATTCCCCTTCAATTTTGTTTACTGTTTTGCCTTGATTATTTACCGATTCAAAACCCTTGAATATTTGATTATCGCTGGCTATTATGGCTATTGACGATGAAACTTCAATTTCATGGATAAGAGTAAATAACATTGGGGATTTTGCTTGAACTATTTCACTCTCTGTGGTCTTTGCAGAAAACCACAACGGCGGAGACTAGTGGCCGAACAACATCAAATGCTCCTAACGGTAACAAGGTCACCCCGCAAATTAAGAATAGAAAGCCTCCTCGTCGCAAAACTTCTCCCGTTAACTGGTTCCCCCGCAAAAAAGTGGATTCTTACTTGAATAGAAAGATTAAGATGCTCCAGGTTATGTTCCTATCTATCTTAAACTCACTTTTAAAGTTTAATTATCATCTTTATTATTTTTATTCAATCCATTTGTTACTTTCTTATCCTAAGGGAAAGGGACTAGCTAGGGCTTATTCTATACTATAACTCACCCATGTCTGTAACTATTTTCAGGAAGTAGATGGCATGAATTTGACACTTGATCAGACTCTAGGCAATTCCAATCCACATTACTCGCGAGTACTGAGAGAGAAAATGGCCGCAAGAGAAGCAGCACACAAGGCAATGGAGGCTCGCAGAGCCGCATTGGTCGAAGCCTCTTGGTGTCGTATTTTAAGAGCTGCCAGGTAACAAACATGACGCTGTGTGTGATGTGTGCTTTCATTGTTGTAAGTATGTATATTTTATACTTTGCCATGCTGGGTGCTTTCCAGGATTCCTAGTGATGATGCTGAGGCTCAACTCTCAAAGGCAGAAAAGGGTGCAGTGGAAGCATTCGAGTCAGCCCAGTCTATGGGAGTTATCATGTATGATTTGCCAGATTGCCCTAGGAAGCATTGTCAAATTGAGACATCCTCTGTCAATGGAGAAGGATCATCCACCCATACTGTTACTGCATCTTTTGAAACTGCATTTGAGGTGGACAAAGAAGTAGCTGCAGCAGTCAAAACTGCATTTGTTAGGCTTGCAAACTGCCCTTCCTTCAGCAAAGATGAATTCAAAGAAATGCTAAGAAAAATTAGCGAAAACCCAGATGCAGATGACAGGAATCAGGACTTATCTGAGTTCTCTTCAGAGTATGAATCTGAATCTGGATCGGAACTAGATCCAGTCTCTCAAAAGGGGGATTTCAGCTCTCAGCAGTTGGACTCTAATATGCCACTCCCAGTGACAACAAGTCATAGGAAAAGCAGGAGGAGATCTCTTGAAAAATTCAACAGAGTAAAGCTAGTGGACATGATGCTTGAGAGGTTGAAATGTTTGCAAGAAGATGAACTTTCTTCACTTGCCACTATAGTTGCAACTTGTGGTTTAAACGCTGCCTTGGCTGAAGTGCATAATATCAAGATGCACAATCCAAGTTCTGCTACTGATCATACTTCATCTTCAACTACTAATTTTCCAGCAAGAAGAATGTCATTGCTGGCATCAGGAAAGAGGCAAGCTGGGTCCGAACTACCAAGTCTAGACAAGTTTTTGGTCAAGCACATGACAAAACTTGAAAGGGATGTTCAGGAAGCCAAGGATAAGAGAAAGAATGAGACAGAATCAGTTAAGGATAGGTATCAAAAATCTGTTGATGGAACTCCCTCTGAGACCGTACCTGACCTGGGAAGCATTCTTGTGAAGAATTATTCGAAATTCGAGAGAGACATCAATGAGGCAAAGGTTAAGTCTGGAAAGGAAATGTTAGCGATTCCAAGTGACATTACAAACCGTCAAAAGGATCACACAGAAGTACCAAGCTTGGACAAGTTCTTAGTGAAACACGTCTCAAAACTGGAAAAGGAAGTTCAAGAAGCCAAAAACAGAGCAATCATTGGAGGTAAAAGTGTGAAGATGGGAGCTGATCTAGGAACTTCTGGTGGAATGAATTCAAGTTCCTGTTCTGATGAAGCATTGGAAGGGAAAGAAAACGTAAACATATATATGGAGATTAATATGAATTCTGAGGCAGACCCATCAGAAGGTGCGAATGATGTGATTGAGGAGAACAAAGATGGCTTGGACAAGATTCTGAAAAAGCCTTTGCACAGATTGGAACGAGAGAAGATGCAGCAGGCCTTGTCACTTGGAGGACATGGAGAAAATTATAGACAAAGGAAGAATCAAGCAGCAACTGGTGCTACAGATTGTGAGAGCCTGGATCAAATTTTAGTTAAGCATGTCTCCAGACTGGAGAAGGATAAAATGAGGTGGTTCAACTCAGGGAAGGAAATGGTCCAAGTTAAAAGAGATAACAGAAACATCCATTTGGATACGACTGTAGACAGCGGTGGTGGTCTGGACCAAATCTTGGTCAAACATAAATCCAAACTAGAGCGAGAAAAGATGGATGCTGCTCAGCAGCCGGAGAATCTGGTTAGTCACTCTACGGCTCTTCGAGAAGCAAGGGAGAGAGAGTTGCAACAAGCTTGGGGAGGATTGAGCTTAGGGAACTCCATTAAGCCTCGTCTCTCTAAGCTTGAACGTGACAAGGTTAGTGTTATTACTGGTTGGATTTGAAATACAGTAGTTGCAGAAAGGATAGATATTTAACTGCTGTTGTTGACTCTGTCTAATCTGCTTGGTTTTTTGTGTTTCCTAGGCTGCCTGGATTAAAGCTGAAGAGGAGGAAAGGGATCGAGCCATGAAGGCAATCTGACAGTTTTTTCAACCCCACCATACAACTCCCTTATTCTCGTTAATATGTTCATAAAAATTTGCTTTTTGATCCCCCTTCCACACAATTCCTTTATTCATCTGTCTGTGTTCATAAAAATGTCATGGTATGTTTGTTTCTCTATTTGATGTACTTGTAATAATACATACTGCACATCTTGTGGGCCACCAGGGCAACAAATATCGTTGAAGTTCCTTATTCTTCTTATAGCATTTGTTGATTGATTTTACTTACTGTCAACATATTGTTAGCACTCAGCATATTTGATTTTTTCTTCTCTCTGCTGCGTTTCTCATTTCCAATTCGGACCAACTGCAATTTTTAGTTTTTCAAACCTCTGAACTAACCAGAATTAATAACTCAGGTATTATAAAGCCATTGCTCATTGTAAGATTGAATAAAAAATCTTCTAAAATAAAATACGTTTTTAATTGATGAACAAAGATAATTAACTAATTATTAATCTTCGCAGATTTTGGACGTACATTTTTCTTATTATTTTTAGTGTAAATCACCGTTTTAGTCACTATAACTTCGCTGCCTTCATATTAATCCTCATCTTACTGTATAGTCTAACAAAAAATCTCACCACTCAAAGTTGGGGTGTGACGGTAACGGTAAAATAACAATAAAATTAGGCTTGTAGAATTTTTGTTGAGGAGGCTTCCCTTATGGTGGTATTATTATTAAGAGAATGATCTAACGGTTGAGTATAAATCAAGTAATGATGGGTGGGTTTTAGTACAGCATGAAAGTTTGCGCAAGGTCAAGTAAACTTATGTGACCAAACCAGACGACACGGCAAGGGCAGCGGTGCAAGTGCTCCTTCTTACTGCTGTCATGTTCCCTCCTATGGGCCGTACACAACCAATGCTTGACTTTGACTTTTTCCTCTCTTTGAATGCCTAGCCCCTCTATTTTGACTTTGCCTACCCTCCTTCTTTTCGTTTCTTCATTTGCTCTCTCTGACACACACAGACCAAGGAAGAATGGCTCCTTTCATTTCCCTGTCTGTGTTATTTCTCCTTCTCCAGTGTCCCCTCCCCTCCCTCTCAACCAACGCTGAAGGAAACGCTCTGCAAGCTTTGAGGAGCAGCCTCTCTGATCCCAACAACGTGCTCCAGAGCTGGGACCCTACTCTTGTTAACTCCTGCACTTGGTTCCATGTTACCTGTGACTCCAACAACCATGTCACTCGCTTGTATTCCTTCTCTTCCTTTTTACTCCTGCTTTCATTCCACTAGTACTATATACATATAATCTTCTTTTCATTTCAGGGACTTGGGCAATTCTAACATCTCTGGAACCTTGGGCCCAGAACTTGGCCACCTTCCCCATCTCCAGTACCTGTATGTCCTCTTCCTGAACCATTCCATTCCTATCTTCTCTTGCTGCTGCCAAGTTGGAACAAATCAAATATTTAAAAATTCTTCATTGCAGGGAGCTTTATGGAAATAACATAAGAGGGAAGATTCCCAAGGAACTCGGTAAACTGAAGAACCTTGTTAGTATGGACTTGTATGGTAACAAATTGGAGGGGAAAATCCCAAAGTCATTTGGCAAGTTGAAGTCACTTCAATTCCTGTAAGAGAGCATGCATGATTTATTATGTTTTGTTCATTGACTTAAATATTAAGTGACATTGGACTCCTTGAATTCAATGATGTGAATATGGCTTTCTTTGCTTTTATATATTAAAAAAATAAAATTAAAAAAACACAGACGGCTAAACAACAACAAACTGACTGGAGCAATCCCAAGAGAACTCACTCATCTTAAAAACCTCAAAGTCTTGTAAGTTTCTGTTTCTATTCATTTCTTCTTATATACGTTTCCTTTTGCAATTGATTTATCAGCTGAGATCTGAAACCCTGGTTGATTGTGCAGTGATGTTTCTAATAATGATCTCTGTGGAACAATACCGGTAGATGGCAACTTCGGATCTTTCCCGGCTGAAAGGTACAGTAATACTAATACCATTGTAATTGTTAACCCATCACTCTTGTCGTTGTAGCATATTCTTAGCAATTCTAATGAAATGGCCTACAAATCAAGGCAAGCATGTCCTCATAAATATGCCACTTCAACTATTTAGGACTTAATTAGAACGCAGTTTCTTGCATCAAACATGTCAAAATCTTGATCTAAGCAGCTGGTAGATGGCAACCAAGACCCTATTAGCACCACCGTACACACCACGGTTCTGTTATTCTGTTGAATTCTAATTTGAAAGCCCACAAAATATCAAGTGCCTTCACAACATAATTGCAAAACATCTTGCTCTCCTACAATCTTGACACCATTTCAGATTTCTTGCTACTGGTAGATTTACTATCTATTTCTCCAACTCTTGTTTCAGTTTTGAAAACAACAAACTCAATGGCCCAGAGCTGAAAGGACTGGTTCCTTATGATTTTGGATGCTGAAGAACGGTGGAATTCTCCTATATATCCCCTCCTGAGACAGCAATGAAGAGCTGGCTTTCTCTACTTGGGCAGTATAAGAAATAAATGCCTACCACAAAATGAATCTAAAATGTCACTCTTGTTTGTCGATATTAAATATATATACATATATAATGAATAAGATGATAGTAGCATCTGTATCTGGTCGCAGGCAGCATAGCACATAGCTTCTGACTAGGATGAAATTAGCATTTATCATAGACTTGTTAGTCCAAAAAACGCTTGCTTGTTATATCAATTTAAAGCCTTTAATATTTTATTTTCAGTCCCTCGAGATTATATTGTGACAAAATGGAAAATCCCTTTCAAATTGATCTGTTTGGCTAAGGAAGAAACGTATTTGTCTTAAAAGGTAATTATTGCTTGGATGTAAACTCTTACAATCAAGCACAATCGGTTGACTCTGGAAAAATTTATTTTGTAAATTCCGGTAGTAATAATAGACTACCGTCTGCAAAGTTATAGCAGGTTTGTGAAAGTATAGCATCTCACTCTTAAATGCTACTAGACTTGAAGGTTTGAAATTATAAAACTACTGTGGCCTGTGTGGCCGAGGAGTAATGTTACTTTATCATGGACAAAATAACAAAGTTTAATGCATGCTAAGTGTAGGACAGAATTAATTCGCAACGTAAAGAACGAATATGATGGATGTGAATATCATGGCGGCAGGAATAAACAAGTTTGATGTTGACCTCGTATTGATTTAAATCTTTTTTAGCAATTCATTAAAAGAGTTGGACTTCATAAATGATTGTCGATTCAATCAAGTTTAATACCTGATTAAATAGTTCTACACTAAAACTGAATCATAATCAACTCTTTCAACAAAAGCAAGTTTTTCCAACTAGTGAAAAATACTAGCCAACTGCCATTCTTTGCATAAAATGATGATGGTAATACGAAAAATGTGAAGACAGTTAAGGTAACACAAGATTGGTCATGCCGAGTTCATCCATCCCTCAACCCCCACCTCTGCTCTCTGAACATTTGTTTTGTTTCTCTCTGTGAACCTGTTAAGTTGCCATAAGTTATGTCAAATCAAGATCCCTCTAGTTTGGTTTAGAATCACTTTGCACTAAGGACAGCTCTTCTTCCACACTAACAAATGGTGAGCTCACAAGAAGCTCAACATCATCCTTGTTTTCTTGGTCAACCAGTTCTGAAACAGGTTTATGGCACTGCTGCCAGCCATTGGAGGAAGATAAGGAATGAGTTTCGGCTTCAAATAGCATCCAATTCTTACTCTTGGCTTGAACCAAGACAGGGTAGAGGACAAACCCCACGAGAATCACAGCTCCACTCACAAAGAAGGTTCTGAAAGAAGCCAAGCACATGACAAGAACAAGCAACAAAGAAGGAGGCAGGCAAAGCATGGCCACCCAAAGTGTTCCCAAGGGAACTCTGTAAGGTCTATGAAGATTCGGCCTCTTCACTCTCAAAGTTATAAAAGCTGCGAACTCAAGAAGCATTCCTACAGCATATAGGAAGTTAAGAAACTCCAAGATTTCCTGAAAGCTCATCCATGACAAGAAGATAACTCCAGCGGCAGAGAACAAAATGCTAACAGTAGGTGTTCCATACTTAGACCTAGAAGGTAAATGGCACCGCATAAGTTGTTAGATGGTTGAAACTTCCTACTCAAGCAATTAATATATTTACTAAAAACAATCACATCTATGTCTAAATGAAGAGATACTAAAGACACCACAAATTCCCTCTTCACGGGTAATTCCTCAAAGATTCCTCACACCCTTGAAAACAAATGACCTTCCTAGAAGTATAAATGGCATAATTTGTGTTTATATATGAGCTAATTAAAGTATTTAATTAGAACATAAATAAGCTATAAAGTTAACATGAGACGAAAAATTTCTGACCTTGAAGCAAATACAGCTGGAAGCATTCCGATTTTGCTCATCCCTAGTAGTTGAAAAGCATCACTGCTCATTTCTGCTTCAAACAATCCAAGGTTAGACATGCCAGCCGCCACCTGAATCCACAGTTTCAGCCAGAAGCCACCGATTAGCATCCCCACTTCTGCAAAATAACCATCTGTCCACTCGGTTGACAAGGATCTCAAAGCACCCGTTCCCGCAAGCAATGGAACCAAATAGGAGGAGATCACCAAAACAAGCCCTCCAAGAAGTGCTTTTGGAAACGTTTTACTGGGATCTTCAACCTCTCCTGCAAGGGTACTTGCCTTATCCCAATAATTCAAATTCCAGAACATACTGTTGAAGTATCCTCGCCAGTCCACCTTCTTAAAATCGACAACAAGCCATCGCCGAGGCCTAATTTGAGGAATGGAAAGAATAGCCATCATGAGGAATGGGAAAAGCGAGAAAACAGCAAGCAGAATAGCAGAGAAGCCAACAATGTGAAGGCCTCGGTAATTCAAGTAAGTTAGCGAGACGGTGATCCCTAAAAGAGCAGGGATTCGAGCAATGATTCGGTCAAAGATTGGCAAGGAATGCTTCAAGTAATCTAGGAAGAGAACCGGGTAAAGAGCATTGTCCATGACCCCGCTGAACCATTTCCAAAATCCTTCCTGGAAACCCCAGAAAGGTCCAAAAGCAGAGGATATCCAAATGACATATCCACCATTGTCAGGGAAGCTAGTGGCAAGTTCGGCTGTGACCAGAGCCTCAGGAATGCTCCAGATTAGAGGGAAAATCAAGAAACCGAGCAGGGACAAGAGAGGGCCACCGCCAGCCCTCACTGAATCCTCCACTCCAAAGGGACCCCCAGATACTTCATAGAAGATTAGAGCTATGAGAGGCAATAGCGTTAGCTTTGGATTGGATTTCTTCACATCACTGACCATTCCCTCTTCACCCATCAACAGACAGACAGGTGATTAAAGTTTAAAACTTTTTGACACCCTTTTGCCGAATCCAACACATATGAGCATGGCATGTGCAGATTCATTTGAAAGCCTACCCATCTCTAGCCCCGAATGGATGGATATACAAATAAGCAGATGGTGTCATGACATGAGAAAGTACCTATTGAGATTGGCAAGGGTTACTGAACAAGTACACCTGGCTCCGCCTCCTCCTGCATCTTTGATTCAAGATGAAACTGATGCAAATCATTCAAGACCTCAACTGTACGATATGCAACGACGCAACACTTGGAAAAGTATAAGGAAAAACATAGGATCGTGCCTCAGATCAGATTAACACCCCCTTTTTGCGGAGAGCTGCACCAATAGAGATCTGTTCCCAAGCCAAGCTTCATACGTGCATAACATACAAGTTTGCATCACATGATGGCAGACACCATACAACTTCTTGACTTTTTGCTTTTCCGAGAATTAAAGGAAGGAAGAACTTGTTCGGTTTTTTCTATTCTTAATAAACATGTTCAACGCGCCGCCGGTGCAAATGCAAAGATAATTCTAATATTTTAAGAATAACAATGGTAGAAATTATGTGATGTTTTAATTTTTGGTAATTTTACACGCTCACTCCGAGTTGAATTGATAACATAGCTCGATTTTGAATAACCTTTTAAATTAATCTTTAAATAATAAAGGTTAATGTCATCAGTTAAATTCATCCTTACACGATATAATTAATTAAATTATACTTTTTTATTATTAATCAAATTAAGCAATCTCAAAAATTAATTTAATCAACTTTAAATAATCTTAAAAGACAAAATC
The DNA here is from genome assembly GCA_003254905.1 of Nissolia schottii. Classification (NCBI taxonomy): domain Eukaryota; kingdom Viridiplantae; phylum Streptophyta; class Magnoliopsida; order Fabales; family Fabaceae; genus Nissolia; species Nissolia schottii. Next base: position 265,266 of record QANU01001262.1, read on the forward strand.
GATACTTTTTTTTATAACTTAAAAACAAACTCCAACAAGTCTTTGGGAACATTTATGTTAAAAGTAATTATGAAAGATGAAATATTGTTCCGGTGATGTTAGTCAAAATTACTGTTAAAAGGTATAGCTACTAAGAATGCTATAAATAGAGAAGACATAAGGATAGAATGCGAAGTACAATAAATGGGACCTATTGTCATTGATCTACTATAATTTACAAACGGAGAAGCGATGAAGTATTGCTTTGAGGCAAACCCAAGGTAGGTTTGAGAGTAAAATCCCGCCGAACACCCAAACAATGCAACTGAGGCGTTCAAGAAAGTGAAAGGGGGTTTGAAAGGGTTAACCACAATTGTTTTAAAAACCTTGACGGGTAATTTATGAGAGCTGAAGACGTGGTGGAACATTTACTTCTCACTGTTGCCAGTTCTCACCAAGGCCTGCCACAACTCAATAATACTAAATGCATGACCAGCATCTGCCATATACATCCAGGGGATTCAAAGGGCAACAGATTCAGAATATAATCCTCACTCAAACACTTACTCAAAAGGCATCATCGCCAAGGAGTCCACATAAAGACTAAAAAAGTTTATGGCTGCAACTGCAAGATAAATAATGAAGCAACGAGTTAATTATAACTAAGGGTGGGAGAAATAGAAGGAAGACCTAATTTATAATCTTGTGATCTGTTGGCCACACCATTGTTCCCAAGAATGCAGACAACAAACTCTACACTTATAATTAGCATTAGTGCCTTTCCAGTCTACTGTTTAGTTTTTTGNGAACGACAAAGTTGATTCAAATTTCAAATAAGTATATTTCACTGCATGTTTAATACACGAAATAAATCAAGACTGTGGTACAAAGTAAAGACAACTCAACAATCAAACTACATCCAATGCAAGAACCATACCCAACTACAACCAACTCATGCACAGACAAGTAATGCCAACTTGCAGAAAATAGAGTTGTGAAAGTATCAGAAGCCAAGGAATCTAAAGATAACTTTCATTGAAAATAACACAAATCTTACTGAATTTGAAAATAGGAAGCCTTGGGAACTAATTATGAGACAAAAATCTCAGCAATTCATCATTAGAGCACAGGAGTCTAACTGGCAGCAGAATTGTGGTCAAATCATCAATCCGAGGCATCAAACTGCAAATATTAAGTGACAAACGAACCAAAACAAGAAAAACAGTAGAACCACTGGAATTGATTAAGCTGATTTCTCCATTTGTTTAGGTATAATTTCAAATTAGTAAAACTTATGCAATCAAAATAATAGAGAGACTCTTTGAACCAAATAGTATTTTAGGATATACTACTTCAACTAGTCTAAAAATTTACATTTCCCTTAAAGTGGCTTAATATCCAAATATAGAATTAAAAGATCCAGGACCCACTGCATAGAATTCTAGATTCTCTACAAAACTACAAATAAGCAAATAACCCGTAGACCCTGGACCTCAACTTCATCCTGAACCGTCAGGCTTCACTGCTTCAGCTTGAACTGGATTGTCTCCCAACAGAAGGGTGTTGAGTTGTTCGAAGTGGTGGAGCCTCGCCAAATTTCAATATGTAAGCTACTTCATATACAGGACGCAGTTGCGGAATGACTTGAGCATCCAAGTAAGCATCGCAGGAGAAACACCAGACTGATAGATCACTATTTTGAAGAAGAAGAAGAAGAAGAAGAATGCATCAATAGGGCGAGACGAGCACAGGTATAATATAGATTGGCCGAGAAAATTAGCATGTCAATTGTCAAAGAACACAAAAAACATGTTGTGAGTCAAAATACCTGAAGCTGAGGGCCACCGAATGGTTAGTTTGGGTAGAATGGTGGAGCATATGCTTATTGACAAAACGGCTACAGAGGACTTCCTTACATGACAAACACAACCAGTTTTCGGTCGGATGTTGGCACCTGAAAAGTTTTAATTCAATTGGAGAGTATTAGAGAACAGCCTGTGTGTTTATGCACAGATTATATTTTGAGGCAATAATGAAAATGCTTTTAGGAGACGGAAGGTTTGTGTGCCAGGCCAGGCTCCGGTACCTAGTACTATTGGATTTGGATTCCCCTATTTGAAGTTTATCCAATCACTTCCAAGCCATTTAAGCATAAAGACCAAACCTTTGAGGGTATATGATGTGATGAATGAAAGGTTTATAAAATACAATTATACTCAAAAACTAAAGAGTAATTGGGATGCAAAAAGAAAGAAGGTTAAAATGGGGAAGGGAGAGGGGAGGGTACCTGTGGCATGGAGTATGATGGGTTGGAATGTGAGTAAGATCGGGAGATAAGGAGGCGAGATGATCACATGAAGTTCGAGCTTCAACCCAGCCAGATTCAGACCCATACATTAACTCGTACTCTCCTTCCTGATCCATCCATCATTAGGGTGTGTATTGTATGTGAATAACAACAACAACAACAACAACAACAACAATAATAATAATAAATAATAGTAATAGTTAAAAGGGAAGTGTGGGATAATAGCGTACTGGCGGAGAAGAAGAGGAAGCCATGGGAGTGTCAACCTCTCAGCTCGATCAATATTCGTCGGACTGGAAACACTCTGGAACTTGTATTCCCTCTCTGCGGTGTGCCATAGGTAAAGTAACACATCCACATGCCCACAACAGTACATAGCCTCCCACTGGCCCGCAACCAACCAGCCCATCCATATTAAATTTATATTGGGCCTTTTCCACTTAAAGGGCCAACCATGGGTCCTTCTAACATGGACCAAACACTTGGTTGGACTAAAATGGTCTAGAGTTAGAAATAAGAAGTTTAAAAAGCTTAAGGATATTTTTGTAAAAAAAAAAGATGATGTTGTTAATTGTAAGTTAGAGTTTTTTTTTACTCTTTTACCTTTACTAGAAGAACTAATTACCAAAATACTCCCGTTTCAAAACATTTTACTAAACCACCACCATTTGGGCTGACGTAGATTCCACAGACGACGTAGATTCCACGGACCGCATGGAGTGCCACGTCAGATTCGCCAACACGGGTGGCGAATTCCCTACAAATCTAAATGCATAATTTAAACTAAAATCACCAACGCGGTAGGCGAATTCAACATGAATTCGCCACCCGTGTTGGCGAATTCATACCCACGTGGCCTATATATCAATCCTTCCCTCCCCATTCCGCACCACTCCTCTCATTTTCCTAAATTTCACTTATCTATCTAGAAATTTTATCACTCTAGAACTCCATAGCTCATGCATTCTTGCTGACTACCTGTCCCGGCCGCTCTCAAGTTCGATTTGTGCGTCAGTCTTGTAAGTTTTAATTTACGAAAATTTATGAGTTCTATTAGTTCAATTAATAATTTTTTGAAATTAAATATGTAAATGTTTACTTGATTAGTTTCCATAGAAATTTATAGTAGATTATTGTATAGAGTAATATAATATTGTATGTTGTCTGTATTAGTGACAATTTATTATTTTAGTGATTTGAATACAGCTTATGATTTTTTACAATCATTATGCTAGAGTGAAAGGGTTTTCTTTGAGGAAGTCTAAGGCGGGTCACAATGTCAAAGGTAAGGTGATATGACAAACTTTTTTGTGCTCTCGTGAGGGAAGGTGGGAGAACAACCAAGTGGAAGGATGTAGCGAATGTAAGAGGGAGCTGAAAAGCACACAAGATATGGATGCATGGCAAAGATGCGCGTACATGTTGAAGGGGTTATTGGTCGGTGGTATGTTATTGGGTTTGAAGATGAGCATAGCCATGAATTGTTAGATGACAGGCTGAAAAGGAAGTTAAGGTCACAAAGGGTGATGCACGAAGGAGATGTCGACTACATGAATAGTTGGTTGAGTGCTGGAGATGGTGTACCTATAATATATGGCTCGGTTGCAAATAGAATATGAAGATACCAAATGATTAATTTTGACATTAAGGACATGTATAATCAAATCATGAAGCAAAGAAGATTACAAGATGGGGATGCGATGGGGGCATTTAAGTACCTGCGGTCTCTTCGGTCGAAAGATCCAATGATGTTTTAGAGGCATACGGTTGACAGGGAAGGGAAGTTGCAACACTTATTTTGGTGTGTTGGCACTTGTCAAAACAATACTCGGAGGGATTCACACGTATTAAACCCAATCAAAATTCAATCAATTAAAAACCCTAAACCCAATCAATTAAAAATCAGAATTATAAACCCAATCAATTACTAATATTAGAGTGTGTGTGGTTATGAATGATCAAATTGATAAATTTTGTGGCCTTGCATCTGCACCCAAAAGAAAAAGGAAACATTTGAAAACTTGGTTGTTGGATTTCAGTAGGAAAAACAAAGCAATAGCTTCCAGTAAGAAAATCTGCCAAGTAATTATTCATCTCTCACATAGATTGATCTTCTTTTCTCCTTAACTACCTGAACATAGAAGATCCCCATAAATAACATGTGCTAGAAGGCATAAAGTAGCAAAACTAGTTCATGATTCATACCTTAGGTGACGCAGGTGGGTCATGGTTTCAATCGCGGGTGGGTCACTAGAGAAAAGCAGGGTGGCACGACGGCGAGGGCGTGGGAGAGAAGAGATCAGCACGGTGGCACGAGAGAGAGATGGGATCTACGGGGTGAGAAGATAGCCTCGCGATACTCGAGAGAGATATATGGGATCTGCGAGAAAGATGGGCTGCTCGCGAGACTCGAGAGAAAGGTAGGATGCTCAACGGCGGGGTGACGGGGGTGGACAGTGGCGGCGGAAGGGGTGGGGGCTCGAGAGAGGTGAGAGGAGGAGATAGGGTTGGATGGGTAAAGGGTGGGGGCTGCTGTTTGTACGGGTAAATGGGGGCTAGGGGTTGTTTGCAAATTTTTTTAAAATTTTAATTAAAAAACTGGTCGGGTCAGGTGGGCTTCCGGGTCATGGGTTGAGTTTTTGGATTATGCCACATGGCATCTCACGTGGCGCGCCGCGTCAGCGCCTGAGGCGTCCACGTCAGCACAGTCAACTCCCATCCAGCTCTAAGGACTAAAAATAAACTTTCAATTTTCGTAAGGACTAAAACTTTCATACAGGGATTAAAACCAAACTTTCAAATTTTACAGGGACTAAAAATATAATTAACCCTTTTTTTATGAACTAAATACAAATTTTTTAATATTACATAGATTAAAAATTTATTTGACAAAAAAAAATGGTTTAAAGAGCGAAAACCAAACAGGCCGTAGGGTTCTGAGTGCTATATACATATATACATACACACACACAGATGTGTGCGCGTAAAGACTAGGTGCTGATCGCATACATTTCTGTGCGACTGCAAGCCGAGCTAGGGTTTGTTATTTGCCGCCTTCGTCGAAGTGATGGGTCACTCTAATGTGTGGAACTCTCATCCCAAGAACTACGGTCCTGGTTCTCGCACCTGGTATTTCTCTTTCTCCTTCCCATATTTTCATGTTCGATGGTTATCAAGGCTTTTGTTTTTTCTTTGAACTCCTCCTTTTGGATCCTTTGCTACCTTTTTTTTTTTTTTTATAACAATTTAGAGAATCCAGTGCCACTCAACAGGGGCGGTGGTGGATTTAAAGGGATACGATTGCGTTTGTGATGATGCATCAGTGTATAGATTGGATTTGCATAGGATGCTGAATCACTGCTGATGCAGCAATAATTTGTTAAGCCTCCCCAGTTTATGCTTTTTTCAGTGTGCTTTGATATCGTCATACTGATTCTGTCAATGCTTATTGAGGGTTTTGCAATTTTTTTTATATTATTTTATGATTAGGGAGTTCTGTTATGGTTTTACTTTCACCAGTGAGAATGACTTAATTTTATTAGTGTCATTAGTTTGGACCATGAACATTGATTAGCCACTAGCTGTATAAGACTTGGCTGCTGCTGCTGCTGCTGCTGCTGCTGCTGCTGCTGCTGCTATCTACAGTGTTTCCATTGATAACCATTTAAAACGCTCTTGCAATGAGACCATTATTCTGTTATTGTTTTATTTTTGTGTGTCTTATTTCCATTCTTATTTTGGGCTATATGCCTATGCTGCATTCTTATTTCAAACTTATTCATTATTATTGCTATATTATAAATCCAAAATGATGTTGCTTTGTGAGTTTTATACTGTTTTATTTTATATGTATTCTCAGAAGACAGGCCTATTATTGGTTTAAGGTTGCATTGTGATTATAGAATGCTAGTTACTTTTACTTGATATTGTTTGATTCCTTTTAAATGATAATAATTGATGATTGTGAACGATGTTTAATGGTCTCCCCTGTTTGGCAGCCGTGTGTGTGGGAATCCTCATGGGTTGATCAGGAAGTACGGGCTTATGTGTTGCAGGCAGTGCTTCCGCAGCAATGCCAAGGAAATTGGTTTCATTAAGGTAAATATTTGGATGCGCTCTTATGTAGTTGACTTATTAATCCAATTTTTTAACTGTGGAATCTAATTGCCTTTTTTTTTGGTGTTGAAGTATCGCTGAATTGCTAGTGTACAACCTACCCCACCACCGGTTTGGGATTCTGGCATTTTGGATGGTGACGATATGGTGGTGTTATTGTTTGAAGGAACCTAAGAATTTTTGTTAGCAAATTCAAGATATGGAACCAAGAATATTTTTATTTCTTCTATAAATTTTGGTTAAGCATCTACATGTTTGTCTGTGATCCATTATACATTCTTCAATTTTGTATAAATTGAATGAATGCATCTTCCAATGTCCTCACACTGTTTTGATCGCTATAGCTGTTATGATCGCTACCAAGGTTTTTAAAACATGGTTATGGTAAAGTTGCAATTGCATTTTTAATTGCGCACAAGGCGTGGTTACAAAGACCTCCGAAATTGTGATTTTATGGCTGGCGGATTGCAATATTGCAGCCACAATTATGGCTGCAATTGCGATTATGAACCACAATTGTTAACCCGCTACCTAAATACATTAAAAGTGATTGGAAACATTATACAGTTTGTGGTATTTTAATGTAGATTTTATGTAAGAAGAATCTATCGAACTAGGTACATTATATGTTATTATGATCTTGAAGGCGGGATGTGAATCCTCTACAATAAGGGTGCAAGGAAGAGATGAAAAATAAGCAAGGGGTTTTTGTAGGGTTTAGGGTAGTTTGGATATGAATTATTGATTGTAATGGAAGAGTGTAAGGAGCTTGGTTGGAGTAGCAGAGTGGAATTGCTTCTCAATTTCATGATCTTGCTGCTCACACCTTCCAGTGCCACTGTCCACAAAAACCACTGTTCCCTCCTCCGCTGAAGCCCCTTGATTCTCCATGTTGAGAGCACCCTCCTCCTGCTGCTGCTGCTTACTTATATTGGATCGCTGATGCTGTTGGTGAGATTGAAAGGCAAAGGTGTCCTCCAAGATGTGAGGAGGCAATGGAGTCAAGGGGGCCTCACCTCCGAGAACTTTGTCGACCCCCATCTGGCACAGCTGCCAGTTCCCCGTCCACAGCAGCCCCACTGCTCCACTTACTGGGTTTATGCTTCGCCCCACCGCTTCATACACCAGTGACCGAAACATAGCTGCATCGTTCCAATTCCATGACAAACTTGTTCATTTCATTCACTAAGTAGTACTTGTGCCTTAACAAATTAACAACCAATGTCCCTTTCAAAAAATTGTCCCTTAAAAATGTCCAGGGAAAAATATTCATGTATGACCTTGTATAATTCCTATAATTATTATACCTAGCATGCAATTTAAACGATTAATAGTTGTGTTAAGTGTGAGATATCAGGTTGATATGGGATTGACACTTCAAAAGAAATTTATTCAGTATATGCCAACACGATATTCTACAAATAAATTTTTCATTAAATAGCACTGGTAGTTCCACAAAAAAGCTAGCTTATGATACCAATTCGATGGATATATTAGCAGAACAAAAAGAATGGAATTCATGACCCTTGTATCTAGCTAGCTCTCAGATTGTTTCTAAGCAAGCATCATCCCGTCCCATGCCATCCCATGCATGCATGCATCTCCGAACATAAATATATACATACATACTTACATACCAGATCTGTGGTTGGAGGGTACGGAGGAAAGGAAAGACATGAGAGTGGCGCGGCCGAAGAACTTGGCGACGAAGAGGGTGGCGTGACCCTGTGCTTGCGGGTTCTCTATCCACTCCAGGCACTCTCTCAGCATGCACTCTTCCCTCCTGCAACCTTTTCTGAGCACACGGCAACCATTGCAGCTCATGCTACAGAGTACCCACCTTAATTATAGCTAGAAGAACTAGAACATAAAAGAGCACTTTATATATGGCTGGTTTTGTATTTTATACTAACAGAAAACGCTGAAGCCTTTTTAGACTTCAATGTGTATCAATATATATATGCGGAGGAAGGAAAGTGATCATAGAATGACTAAGGCTTAATGATATGTGTGTGGTATATACATACATATATATATATACATACACACACATATATAAAGGGATGATAGAGCGTGGTGCCTGTTTTGTAGTGGGAACCTGCATATGTCATCAACTAATTATTAACCATTGTTCACTTTTTATTAATTAATTAATTAATTACTATACTTAACCATGGTTGAGCCCGGG